>JABUQX010053812.1:7500-12500 GCA_015478945.1 Trachelipus rathkii | reverse complement strand
ACGTATAAAAACATTTCAGCTTTAAAGAAAAAAAAATGAAGGAAACAAATGAAAATGAAAATATGAATATATTATTTTTCTCCAATTCACTGACAAAAAATATGTAGTTTTCTTAGTAATATATATATATATATATATATATATATATATATATATATATATATATATATATATATATATATATATATATATATATATATATATATATATATATATATATATATATATATATATATATAATAATATATATATATATATATATATATAACAATATATATATATATATATATAAATATATGTATATATATATATATATATATATATATATATAATATATATATATATATATATATATAACTATATATATATATACATATATATATATATATAACTAATATATATATATATATATATATATATATATATATATATATATGTAACTGTAATAACTCTTTCTCATATAATATATATATATATATTATTATAATTTACAGACACTTAATCCCTTAGACGGGGTGGTGATGCAGCTTCCCTAATTCATATTTACCTTCATCTCGCCCCCACCCACCTCCTCCATTCCATTCTATCTCTCGCCAACACCCTACCTTCCTCCACCCTCATCCCTCTCTCTTCCAGCATTTCCTTTATTCCATCCATCCACCTTCTTCTTGGTCTCCCCCTTCCTCTCCTTCCTATCCCCTCCGCCTCCCAAACTCTCCTAACCACCCTCTGTTCCTCCATTCTCTCCAGATGTCCAAACCATCTTAACATTCCCTTCTCCGCTCTTCTCACCAAACCATTCTTCCAATCACATCTCTCTCTTATCACCCTATTCCTAATCCTCTCTCTTTTACTAACCCCACATACCGCTCTCAACCCTTTCATCTCAAACACTTCCAACTTCTTCCTGGACCTAGCATTCAACCCCCATGTTTCACACCCATATAGTACCGCTGGAACACATATTTTTTTCAAACATACTTATCTTAAGTTTATGTGATAAATCCCCCCTTTCCATAATTCCCTCAGACCACTCAATGCTCTCATTCCTTCTCCTACTCTGTGATCTATCTCTTCCTTCATCCCTCCTTCCTTACCCAAATCCATCCCTAAATATCTGAAAACCTTTACTTCTTCTAATACTACACCTCCTACTCTAATCTCTATCCCCATCCCCTCATCTGTTTCCTCCTCCTCAAACACTAACACTTTACTCTTACCTGGATTTATCTTAAGACCCTTTTGTCCACACACCCTCTCAAACTCCTTCACCAAATACTACAGCCCTTCTGAATTCTTCGCCACTAAGGCAGTATCATCCGCAAATAGTATCATGTTCACTTCCCATCTATCACCCCTATCCATCAATTCCACCCCTCTCCCCTCCCTCATCATTCCTCTGCAGACACTCTCCATAAATAAATTGAAAAGCCACGGTGACATTACACATCCCTGTCTCAACCCTCTCTCTACCCCAAACATCTCACTCTCCCCTCCTAATACTCTCACACACATTCTGCTATTCCTATAAAAGGCCCTAATACCTTTACCTAATTTACCCCCTATTCCATATTCTTCCAGCACCCTCCATAATTCCCCCCTCTTCACTCTATCATATGCTTTCTCCAGATCTAAAAAACACCCATACACTTTCCCTTTCCTTTCTATACCTTTCTCCACAAGCATCTTCATTGTAAATACTTGATCCACACACCCCCTTCCCACCCTAAATCCTCCTTGTTCTTCCCCCATTCTCTCCTCCGTTAAATCTCTCACCCTCTCAATTAGTATTCTCCCATACACTTTCCCTACTACACTCAAAAGACAAATACCTCTATAATTCCCACACTCCATCCTATCCCCTTTCCCTTTATACAGGGGAACCAAACAACCATCCTCCCAATCCTGTGGAACCTCTCCCCTCCTCCAACATAAATTATATAACCTATACAGCCATTCCTCCACCCCTCTGCCTCCCATCTGTAACATTTCCATACTCACACCATCTAGACCTGTGGACTTTCCTTTTTTTCCTTTAGTTAACGCCCTAATAATTTCTTCCATTTGTATTTCCATATCCCCTTCCTGCCCCACTTCCCCCCCCATCCTCACCTCTTGTAAATCCTCCTCATCTCTCCCACCCATTTCATTCAATAATCCTCTAAAATATTCCCCCCATCTTTTCCTCACCCTATCCTCCCCTCCTATCCATTCCCCTTCCCCTCCCTTAACCCTCTCCCCTAACCCCTCCATCTTCTTCCTTTTTTTATTTACTTCTTTCCAGAATATCTTGCTCCCTGATTCAAAATTTTCTGTCACTTTTCTACACCATTCATTATTTGCATTTCTCTTCGCCCTCTCCACCACCCTCTTTGCTTCCACTCTAACCCTTCTATATTCCTCCCAGCTTTCCCTTCTCCTATTCCCCAACCATTTCACATAAACCTCTTTTTTCTTTTTCACCAACTCTTTCACCTCCTCACTCCACCATTCACTTCCTTTCCTTCTACTTGCTCCCACCTATTTTACTCCACATATCCTTCTGGCCTCTTCACAAATTGTCTCTTTAAATCTCATCCACTCCTCCTCCACTTCCCTAATTTCCGTCCCTCTCACGTCCCTCCACCTATCCTCCATACCCCTCCTAAACTCCCTCTTACACATTGCCTCATCTAATTTTTCCACCTTTATGACTTCTATTCTCCTCTTTTTTTCTCTTTCCCTAACCGTTACCTCTCCCCCTACCCTTAACCTAGCAACCACCAAATAGTGATCAGATAACCCCCTACCTGCCCCTCTGAATACATTTACATCCATAGTAATCTGCCCCTATCCTTTCTATTTATACACACATAATCCAATATCGCCCTCCCCCCCGTTATCTCACTCTTCCATGTATACTTATGATTTTCACTTTTCTTGAACCAAGTATTCCCAACTATCATTCTTCTATCAACACACAATTCTAACAGACTTTCTCCATTATCATTCCTTTCCCCTACCCCAAATGGACCTATAATTCTCCCCATCTCCTCTCTTCCCACTCCTGCATTCAAATCTCCTAATAAACAAATTTTATCATTTACCCCGAAACTTTCCCAACATTCATTCAACTCACTCCAAAATCTTTCTCTCTCCTCCTCCCTCGCTCCATTTACTGGTGCATACGCGCATATAAAAACCCACATTTCCCCCCCAAATTTCATTTTAACCCACATTATTCTCGAACTCACCTATTTGCACATTTTTACCTTATCCCACAACTCTTTCCTCATAACTATTCCTACCCCTTCCCTCGCCCTCACTCTCTCGTTCACCCCCGAAATCATACCCTTAAATTTTCCAAAGTCCATCTCCTTCTATCCTTTCAGCTTTGTTTCTGTCAACCCTAGCACATCCAACCTTTTTTCTTCGAACATTAACCCTACTTCTTCCCTTTTCAAATCCTCATTTATCCCTCTCACATTCATACAACCCACTCTAATCTAATCTCTTTTACCCATCCTAACTCTTTACTCCCCCTTACTCTCTTTATCCTGACCCTCTTATTCACCACTCTACTTTCTACTATTCCCACACTTGATTTGGCTGCACGCTTACCGGGATCCCACAACCTGAGGCACTTCCCAATACCTCAAGCTCCAAACCCCGCTCAAACAACCACACCCTAAAAATACCCTAAATCTATATTCTAAAACTAATTCACAATATATATATAAAACTTAAATTAAAACTTATGTTATTGTTTACAAATTAATAATTACTTTGATGTATACTCTTCCTACTGTTGAAGACACTCCTCTTCTTCTCAGATTTCGTATAGTAAAATCAAAAGGATCCTTGATGAAATCTCCTTCTGTCTTGAAGATACTCTTCTTAGAGTTCCTTTGCTTTTTTTTCTACACTTAATTAATAAGTTGCACTTGAAAACCTTGAGGTGATCTTTTTCACGTAAGACAAAGTAGGAAACCTCAGTAAATTTATTCTTTCCTGATGATGATTTGTAGCAACACTTGTACTTAAATTTTATTTAGAATTACTTATGTTACTTTTACTAAGTTGCACTTGGATCCTTGAGATCCTTGAATATTCTTCTTCAAGTAAAACAAGGCAAGAAACCTCAACAAAATCTAAGAGTCCAAAAGCACATATACTGGTAATTATGCCACTTCACAATTTATTTATTTATCACTCAAGATTCACTTATTATACCTTCAATACAAATTTTTAAAATCATAAAATAATTAATTTTCATGTGAAAAAAATTTCCAATTCGTTAAAAACTTGAATCTTGTAGAGAACTTTATTTTTCATAAAATTTTCTTTTTCTTCACTTTCGCGAAGTTTCCCAGCTGATTTCTTTCTGTATCTTCTGTTTATAACACGTCTTTATCCAACGGTATCAGAATTATATTATAATATATATATATATATATATATATATATATATTATTATTACATTTTTATGTCTTAAAATATATGTAATAATAATAATATATGTAATATATATAATAATAATATATAATAATATATAATAATATAATATATATAATAATATGTATATATATATATGTATATATATGGATATAATAATAATAATAATAATAATAATAATAATATATATATATAATAATAATAATATATGTATATACTAATATATATAATAATAATATAATATAATATATAATATATATAATAATATATAATATAAATATATATATAATAATATGTAATAATAATAATAATAATAATAATAATAATATATAATATATATATAATAAAATATATATATATATATAATATATATATATATATATATATATATATATATATATATATATATATATATATATATGTATTTATTATTACCACATGGCTTAGAAATGCTCCACGTGTGCTTCAGTTTCTTGTGCATGTTTGCTAACTCTACCTCTATTTCTATAATTGAGATCAATGGCCAATGGATGGCTGATTGATATATATATATATATATATATATA
>JABUQX010053812.1:2500-5000 GCA_015478945.1 Trachelipus rathkii | reverse complement strand
TATATTATATATATATATTATATAGAAGAGCCAACTGTATATGTTATATATATATATATTATTATTATTATTATACATATATTATTATATTAGAAGAATATATATATATTACATATTATATATTATATATTATTATTATTATTATTATTATTTCATATATATATTATTATTATATATATATTTATAGGCTATTATTATGTTATATATATATTATATTATATATATATATATATACATATATATTATTATTATTATATATTATTATATTATTATTATTATATACATTATTATATTATTGGTTACTTCATATTATTACATATATATTATTATTATTATTATTATTACATACATATTATATACATACATATTGTTATTATTATTGAATATATATATATATATTATTATTATTATTACATATTACTATTATATATATATTGATATTATATTATATATATATATTATATATATATATATATATTATAAATTAAAGTTTGATGTTAACATTAAAAAAGAAATATATTTCCTTTTATATTCACTAGAATTCCATTTGCATACCAGACAATTTTAAACATTCTTTATCAATTTAGAAATGATATATAAACATGCACTGAGCTTTTTTACTGAACATGTTCTGCTCACTGTTCTGTTCATAGTTCTAAACGCTTCCTTCCTCTCATATTATAGGAATAAGTATACATGTTTTTAAATCTTAATTATGTGATTTATGTTAAATTATGGAGACTAATTGGAGGTACCTATATTAATATTTATAATTCATTATATACTAGTATGTGTATGTATATTATTATTATATATATATATATATATATATATATATATATATATATATATATATATATATATATATATATATATATATATATATATATATATATATATATATATATATATATATATATATATATATATATGGGATACGGAGTGTTGGGTTGGTCTGGAACATTCTTTTGCTCTCCACTGCCATGATTGTTCTCCACTTTTGAATTTTAGTGACACAGGATATCTCTATCATACTTTCAACCTTACAGATATAGTGCTTATAATGGAATGTCTAGTAGGCACTCCGAGTATCTTCCGTCATTCACTGCTTTTCGCGGTGGAGTTGGTGCTACTAAGGAATTACCGGTTTCATCAAATGCACATCATCACTTTTTGCGATTTTAATTCTAATCTTTATTTTGATGAACATCACTTCTGTTTCTTTACACATCTCGCCTGTTATTAACTAAAACTCGAGTGCTTAAGGACTGTAGCATCAAACCTACTTGCACTATATTCTATATTTGATGCTCATCCAAGACTGATGTTGAGCATATGCGTTGAAGTGACCTTGTTTTAGTAATTTCAATTTATTAACTTTTCATTAACTATTCATTTTATGTCTAACCTAAAAGTTAATTCATCTTCGAGGATTATGTCTCCCCTACCTCTACTGACCAGACCATACAAAATTCTTTGATAGCCTAAACTCTAAAGTGGATCACAATTATACCTCTAGTTTCTCTGAAGTCATCATTCTCTGTGGTTTTAATGTTTATAGTATCCAATGGTTTTCCTTTAGTTATGAAGACTCAGCTGATTAACGGATCTACCGATTCTCTATCCATAATACAAATTAACCTTGGGCAATTAGTGCAGTTCCCTACCTGTATCCATGGTAGTTATGAAGAAGAACCAATACACAAGACCTTTTCTAAATCCCCAAACTTGATCCTCCGAACTCAATCCACTATCTAGGCATAAACTATCCTATAAATGCCTCTTAGTCATCTTTTAAAATATTTTACAGGAACGGCTCACTTCTTCGACGAGAAGGTAATATTGGCATTTTTGTGGCACATACTTGGCGGACTTGCTGTAGCAATTTTCTGACTTCCCTTCTAACAATTTTTGCTTACACGGGAGTGGTCCATTGGAGTGTTCACTTGACCAACATACTTTATTTATCTTTGGTACAGAAGAGTAAATTCCACCTTCTTTTCCATTAACTAGAATCTATAGAACTAGATATAACATTTTCCTTTGTCCTCATTGCAGCTGCTTTTAAGATGGACAGCTATCTTCTATATTTCGAGATACTCCTGATGCTTCTCCGTCGTACAAAAAATTATTTTTTTGTTAAAAAAAAAAATGCAATAATCTTTTAGGGCTCATGTCTTTCAACTTTTTTGCACTTAATTTAAAATATCTAATTCATCTTTCCCTTTATATAATATATATATTTATTTTTTATTTATATATATATATATATATATATATATATATATATATATATATATATATATATATATATATATATATATATATATATATTAAGGTTATATATATATATATATATACCTTTGTAGCCCCGCCTCCCTCCTCCTATGAGAAGTGGAGATCCCAGTTTTGTGCCCACAGCAGGCCGGCTCACAAATCTGTCAGAGCAGATGTATCGAAGTTGCGTTTAATGTCCGTCATGTCCGTGTAGTTTAGCAAG
>JABUQX010053811.1:0-5000 GCA_015478945.1 Trachelipus rathkii | reverse complement strand
AATGTTGTTCCAAATTTCAGTTCAATCTTAAGTTCATTTTGAAGGAAAAGCCAACGTTGAAGTGTATAAAAAAAATCAAATGGTTTCGTTTCAAAAAGATAAAGTTAAGGTCATTTTGTTGCTCACACGAGCTTGATTTAAATATTTGTCAAAAGATTCTTTAATTATTGGTTGCATGTAATAAATCCTATGTTTTTCTTTAACCTCATAAAATTTTAGGTGTTAAATTTTTACAGACTAGTTTGAAATTTTTAAAATGTATTGTAAAAAATTACTACATTAATGGTAATATAAATATTTAATGGAAGTTTGAAGTTTTATAACTGTCAAACATTACATTCCTTTTTATTAATATATATATATTATATATATACTATATACTTATATATAATATATGATATATATATATATATATATATATATATATATATATATATATATATATATATATATATATATATTATATATAATATATATTATATATAATATATATATATTATATATATATATATACTAATATATATATAATATATAATATATTAATATGATATATTATTATACGGTTAGTATGTTTAAAATTCTACAAATCCTTTAATATTTCTTCCAAATAGATGTTTTCCTTCATTTCTTTTATTGCGACGAATCACGTCGCATTCATATGAATTTAAATCAACTTTTCTGTCCATGAAGATTCATATTTAAAACAATACCAATTATAGAGTCATTATGCAACACTGGTTCAATATTTTTTGATAAAGATTGTTTCCATAATATACACATACCTTTTTTAGGTCTACCCTAATGCATATTATATTAATTTGAAGCGCATTAGCACAAACATGTGAAATAAATTAAATTTGTATTTTTTTACAAAATTAAACTTCTTAATCTAATGAAATATAACCTAATCTACCCCATTATCTAACCTATGTAACCTTACCTAACCAATTTGAACTGTAACCTAACCTAACCTAACCTAACCTAACCCTAACCATAACCTAACAACCTAGCCTAACCTAACCCTAAAGCCTAACCTAACCTTAACCTAACCTAATTAACCTAACTTAACGTAACGTAACCTTAAACTATTAACCTAACCTAAACCTAAACAAAACGTGACCTAACCTAACCTAAGGTAATCAAATTTCAAATTAAAAATAATTATTTATCTTACCTCCCACAAGTAGTTATTGAATTTAACACAAACTGGTTGACAAATATTTAATTCATCTTTGTTTTAATGTAATAATGTTATTAAAATACCTAAAGAAACATAAATAACAATAATTAAAATATTGAAGAACAATCTTTAACATTTTTTTAGCACCAATACAGTTAATAATTAAATAAAAATTATTTAAAAAAAATTAAAATAAAAAAAAAAATTAAAAAGTAAAGAATTAAAAATTTATCGAGCTTCACCAAATAGTGTAAATATTGAATAACTTATTTTCTCTTTCATAGGGTAAATTTTACTTTTTCATTATTAACAAAACTTCACCAAAGAACGTAAGAAAAAATTAACATGACCCAATTATTGTTATAAAATTATATTTTCATTGAAAATGGATTTCAAATGAGAAAATATTATATATCAAATTTTTCACTGCCTTCAAATATACTTGATCACATTACAATAACTTTCTCAGCAAATCATTTCTTCCAACCAGGTGTTAATCAACTATCCTGACTTTTGTTGCATTTTCTCATTCCTAATTCATCTTCTGTTTTCTTCTCTTTCCTTCTAAGTTTTCTAAGACCATCCTTTCGATCTGTCATTTGTATATACCTCCTTTTTCCTGTCTTCTTCTCTTCACCTCCAAATCTTTTTACCTGTCAATTTTGCCCAAATCTTCCCTCCCAAACTCCATACGTCCCAACTCTTATTTTCATTTTACATATATCCCATTCTCAATTATTGGAGGATCTAATAAAGAAGCGATTTTTGGTATTATAATTTTCGAGAATCCACTGCGGCCCCACATCTGCACAACTTCCACACTGAAGCCACATCTTTAAAACATCTTCCCAAACGCAAAATTTTTTTTAACAGCATCTGCACTGATGTCTTATTTGCACAATATCCGCACTGACATCACATCTTTAAAACATCTGCAGAGACTTTTTTTTAAACATCTGCACTGATGTCCACATTTGTACAACACCGTCCGCATTTTCCCTTCATCTGCACAACGTCAGCACTGACGACATCTCTGTATAACATCAGAACTGACATCCATATCTAGACAACACCCCAAACTTTCAGCCACATCCACACATTATCTGCCCTTATGCCACATCTGTAAAACATCCGCATAAAATATCAAACTTAAAATTATATTTAAATAACATGATCTAATATATATATATGATATATATGATATATTATTATATATATTATATTTAAATAAATGATCTAATTCAGAAAATGCAAATCATAATTTATATATATATATATATATATTATATATATAAATATAAATATAATTCTATATATATATTTATATATAATAATATATATAATATATATATATTAATATTATATATAATATATATAATATATATATATATATATATATATTATTAATATATATAATATATAATATATATATTATATATATATTACATAAATGCTCGTTGGGAAAGGATGTGTTAAAAACCAGAAGAAATAGGAAGAAAATAGAAGGGAGACAAAGCGAAAGAGGAGAAAGTAAAGGAATCTAAATTCTAAAGAGGAGTGTATAACCCTCCCAAAAGAACTTTGGATTTAGGAAAGAAAGAAATCAAAATGGTTGAGATTGGGAAGAAAATCAACATTCAAGAGAGACGAACTTTGTGAAAATAAATATCTTCTCGTTTTTTTATTTTGGAAATTTATAAATTTATAAATCAAAAACAAATTAGAATAATTAAAACAATTTATTGCAACTTTAAAAATTATTATGTGAAGCAGCAAAATTTTGACCAAATGTTCTTTAAAAGAAATGATTATTATCGACCGCAAAATAGGCTCAGTCTTCTTGAATATTGATAATATAATAGAGGCTTGTTGTACCCTGACACCAGAATCATTAGGCCAAAATGTAGACTCTCTTTAGGCTGCTTGGAGGAGGGAACCCTCAACAGTTTGTTTTTTTGTTTTTGAATCTTCCATAGAACAGAGCAGATTCACAGCAAGTTGGACTGCAGCTGACGCACCACCTCCCCATAGTTGGGGGATACGGCGCTATGTATAATAATAATAATAATAATATATATATATACCATATATATATATATTATATATATATATAGCTATATATATATATATATATTATATATATAGTTATATATATAAGTAATATATATATATATATCGACTCCAGTAACTTTTAACTACTCGGGCTCTCTCTCTCTCCTCTCTCTCTCTCTCTCTCTACTACTACTACTACTCGTCCATCACCTCTCTCCTCTTCTCTCTCTCTCTCTTTATATAAATTTAATAATATATAATATATATATATTTATTAATAAATATATAAATTTTATATTGTTTATTTTAACTTAAAAAAAAATTTATTGTTATTAATTTATTAATATTCAATTTTATCTATATATATTTATAATATATATATATATATAAATTAATATATTATTATATATATATATATATATTATGAGTATAATATATATTTGTATATATATTATAGTATAATATTATATATATATATATATCGAGATATATATATATATATATATATATATATATATATATATAATATATATATATATATTATATATATATAATATAATATATAGTATATTTTGAGATATATTTAGAAATTAAAATATATATACACTATCTAAGATATATATAATATATATATATATATATATATATCATATATATATACTATATAATATATAAATATATAATAACACCAAAATTATTCACATTAGATATTTGAGTTATTTATTTCCCATTTTGCAGTTTTCTTTAACTTAAAATTGATTCGATGGGTAACTGTCATTGAAGATATTAGAATTTAAATATATTAGTTATTTTTATCCGAAATGTGCATTAAGAATCAAAAAAATTTTATTTAAATTTTTTTTTAATACAAACGAGTGCGTATTATTAGATTACTGGGTAGGGAAAAAAAAGAAAACAACTTGTTAGAAAAATTAAATTTAGCGAATATGAAGTGTATGCTGTCTTCAAATTTTTCTGTCGGCTATTTCGGAGAAGCCCGAGCGGTCACGTTTTATAATTGATTGTAAAATAGTATTATTCAATGGCGATGATTTTCTTACACTTTTGTTTAAATTTTATGTAATCTTTTTATTGTATAATGTAGATACTGTCCTCTTTTCATATGACCAATTTTTCGCAAAAAAATATGAGAATTTTATCGTAGCTTTTACGAAATTTGTAAAAAATCGATCGTTTATACAATGAAATTCGTACTAAGGCCCGAGCAGCCCGAGCAGCCCGAGCAGCCCGAGCAGCCCGAGTAGGAGTCGCCTGCTTGATATATTATAGTATAATATATATATATATATATAATATAGTAATATAAGTGATATATATATAATAGTATATAATATAGTATATATCAGTAAGTATATAGTATAGTACTAGTATAGGTATTATATAATTTATATATATGATATATATAATATATATATAGTTATATATATATAGTATACATATAATATAATAGAGTATATATATATATATATATATATTATATATATATAGGTTGTATAGTTATATATAATATATATAGTAATATATATATATATATAGAGTAGTAGTATGTGATTATATATACTATTCATAATATTATATTATTAAGAGTTATATAATAGATATAATGGAGTATAAGTAGATGTATATATATATAATATAGTGATAGTAATGGAGTAAAATATATATGAGTAATATATATATATATCAGAGCTGGAGCGCCTATAATGTGTGAGTAGCGCCTGCGCCTATGCGCCATGCCCGCCGGACT
>JABUQX010053810.1:47500-67823 GCA_015478945.1 Trachelipus rathkii | reverse complement strand
TGTAGCTGGCAGGTAAGCTTGTATTTAAAATGATTTATTTATTATGAGGTGTACTTACTCGTATATCATTTTATTTTTCTGTGCCATATTTTTACACTCTATTATATGAATATTTTACTAATATCAATTGATAATTAAAAATAGCTTTTACGAATGATGGCATTTTAAAACAAATTTAGTTTTGGTTTATTAATATATGAAATAAATCTGCAGTCAATTAATGAATATAATATTACTTAAATATCAAAATCTGTTAAAATATATATATATATTAATTATCTTAATATATATTATATTATATATATATATATAATATATATATATAATATATATATATTATATAATATATATTAATATATTTAATATATAATATATAATATAATTAATATATATATATATATATAATAATATATATTAATATATATATAAATATATTAATATATATAATATATATATAATCATAGTATTAATATATGATAGATCAATTTATAAAAGTGGTTGGATACTCCGGTTAAAATAGGTATATAGTATGATATATAAATTATATAGGTTAGTTTGGTATTAGTTATATTATGAGTTAAGTTAGGTTAGTTATTTACTACTATACAATAAAATTTAAATATATGTATAAGTTTCCTATACCTCAGCTCTGAGAGATACTATTATATGAAGATATATAGATACATTAAATTGTAGTTTGAGGATCACTATTATATTTATCTTATACCGAGCTCTCTGCTGAGTTCAAATACACGTGTGATATATAAATATAGTATATACCTATATATACTAATATATAGATTATATATAATATATATATATATATATATATATATATATATATATATATTAATATTAATAATATATATAATATATATATTTATATATATATTAATTATATATATATATTATTATTAATATATATAATATAATAATAATAATTAAATAATATAATTATAATATAAATAATAAATAATAATAATAATAAATATATAATAATAATTTAATCAATATAGAGGAGAATTTCTCTGAACATTAACATTGGCTTTACTCTAGTATTATATTAAATAAAAAAAATCACGTAGGCCTTCAAATTTTTTTTAGTTGTTGTTTATTCCTTTAAATTAAGTTTTTAAAGCTATTTTTTAATAATAAATAAATAAATTTATACTTCCATTTAATATGCACTATTATATTAAATTATTTTAATATATTGTAAGTAATAAATAATTAACTGTAATTAGTAATAATAAAAATAAGTAATATTTAATAAACCAAATGGATAGATTTTACAATAGCTAAAACTGCTGGTATTGCCATGCTTTATTGATTACGTGAGAGTAATAACTTGTATTAGCATATATACTATATAATAATATATATTATATATATATATATATATATATAATATATTATAATATATATATATATATTATAATATATTATATATTAATTATATTAATATATATAATATAATAAATAAATATTAATAGTTATTATTATTATATATTATATATATATATTTATACCGTAATATTTTATCTAAAAATTATTTACCATGCCAAGTGACACAGCTGAAACAATGCATAATAATTAATTACTATAAATTGTTTCGATAAAGTTTATTTCGTGAGTAAGTATTCCAAGATAATCCATATAATCAGCTTTCTTTCAAATACTTAATTTATTGAAAAGTGAGTTTTAAGTAAAAAATTAACGCAGTATTTGTTTTTCTTTATTTACGTAGTGTGCACGAGCTTACGAGAAATACTCTAAGCTATTTAGGGCCTTAGACCACGTATAAAATGACTGACATAGGAGAATGAATTACTACAGATTAACTTGTTGATATTTTTATGAATATTCAATCTACATAGTGAGCAAGAACAGTCAGCGATCAGTGAAAATAATTAACATGATATTACATGTGAGATATACCTATATTTTATTAGGCACCGTATAATTTACTGATATGGATGATATTGTTATGATGATTTGTATATTTGTTTTTTTAATATATATAATTAGTGTATTTTAGCAGTAATATGTGTCTCATTTACGAGTATAATAATTTTTAACTTCAATTTATAATTTAAGAGATCCAGTTGATAAATTGTATATTGAGTTTATTAAAAAAAGAACTGCAGAGAAATATTGGTGTGGGTAGGAGCTACTCAACCTAGGGTAATGATTAAACAATATATATATTAGCCCTCCATGCATACATATGTAATACTAAGGAAATTATAAACTACCCAGAATCCCGAATGATGGCACGCGCGGTACATAAGTTTACGAGAATATAATAAGTTTTGAGTTGGTAGAATAATGTGATAATTATTATGGTATAGCATATCATTACTCGTTAGTATTTCAGGTTAGAGTATAATATATATCGATAAGTTATATCCTATAACTCGCATATTACTTGATAGTTTTTTTCGTTTTATTTGAATTATTATAATAAGTTATAATGGCGATGGTGAAATGTTTCTCCCTCTTATTATTTACACACAATAAATGAGATGACCAATGGAATCGACAGAGCTCTATAAAAATGCTTAAAGAGAGAGAATATTAGTAACTAATAGTTATAATTAATAATATTGTATTTAAATTACCATGTGAGAGGGAATATTAGAATTGATTAATCATAGTCTAGGCATTGACGCCATAAATAATAAATATTCATCTTTACAGTGATAGAATAGGAAATAATAGAACTAATCTCATTACGTAACAGAGATGTTATTTTATTTATGATTAAAAGATTAATTCTTTTTGCTCCTCTAACACCGAAATATAAGAGTTGCAATATTAGTGAAATCCATCTTATCTTATGAAATCTGAGTAGAGTACTAGGCTATGAGATAAATTTGTCCAAATATACTTTTAACACTCTCATATTTATAAACTAATTGTGTTTATTTATTATACGTTCCTGTCTTGTATTTTTGAATTGTTTATTATTTATATATATTATATTTAATGTATATGTGATAGATTCACCCTTCACAATAATAGATACTTTTTAATAATTTAGTAAAAGATTCTCTATTAATCAATATACCATTTAAAATTCGTATTACTGTGAGATATAATATAACGTAGTATATCAAGTAGGTGGTGTGGATAGAGCGTAGCTTATTCACCTACCATACCTACCGAGTGGTGTGACTACAGCGATACATTATATAACTACCATAAGTACACTTACGTGGGTACTACTCAGAATTTATTTATAATATATATATATATTATATATATATATAATTATTATTATAATATATATATATATTATATATATATATATATATATTTATTATAATATATATATAATATATAATATATTATATATATATATAATTAATATAATATATTTAATATATATATTATAATATATAATAATATTAATAATAATATATATATGTTATATAATATTATTTTTAATATATAATGATATTTAATTTATATTCTTATTCCAACTATATATTTTTATTATCATTACTAACTCTATATATAAACATATATTTTTATAGTAATTTAATGTTATGTATAGATTTTGAATTTGCACTTCTTATATAGATAAAGGAAAGTTCATTATTAGAAATTCCCGGTTTCAGGCCGGAATTTTTTTTTGGATTCCGTGCTAATTCCGGTTCCGAGCACGGAACTAAAATTTTAAGAGTGCGGTTGTTATCACTCGACTAAGAGCTTAATATATGTTATATATTAATAATATATATATATATATTATATATATTATATATATATATATAATTATATAATATATATATATATATATTATATATATATATAATAATATATATATATTATATAATACTAATATATATATATATATATAATATATATATATATAATATATATTATATATAATAATATATATATATATATAATATATATAATATATATATTATTATTGTATGGTACAAAGTCTGCATTTAATATGGGCTCTCTAAATAATGAATTTGAGAGATGAGAGACTGTATAAAAAAATATATACTACCGAATGAAACGTCGTTTATAAATTATTTAGCTATCATAACGTGACTAGTGGGTTGATAGTTTCTTCATTATGCATCATTGAGGGTTTTTTTTTTTTTTTTTTTTTTTTTTTTTTTTTTAACCTGTTGTCTCGCATCTACGCCATGGGCGAAACCTTACGAGGTTATGTATTTTGAATCTCATCGTAAAGCGCTATTTACGGATTAAAGTTCTAAGTTCAGTTTGATTCTATAATTGCATAGGTTGGAATGGCGAATGTACGTTCTAAGCAGTCGCAATCTCAAGTATAGGAATATCCGAATAGAGCTTCGATAGAAGGCTGAGCTCTTTCTTACCAGGATGTACTCTCGCAATCTAAGTCGAATGAAAAGAGAGAGAGAGAATATGACGCTCGCTAATCTGCGTTTGTGTATGTTTCATTTGCTCAGCCGTAGAGTGTCTCGACAGAGAGCCCTGCATTCTCCGACTTTCCTCTCTATGCACACATAGAGGTGCGCGTAGAAAAGCAGAATTTTTCACTCGATTAGGGTGTACTCTCTCTCTGAATATAACTTGTCTTTCGTACTTAATATACTATTTACGATGATAATAGGAAGTGTGAAAGCTTAAATATATAATATATAACTGTTATCACTGAGTAATTACGATTTCTCATATACTCGTGAGATTTTTGAATATAAGAGTGAAGGAGTATAATATGTTATATTTTAAGATTGAGTGAGCGAGAGATATAAAGTGAGTAAATTAACATTTTCTCTGGGAATTTCTCGTGTGTAAAATTTGCAGTATTTAGTTCAAGTGAGAAATTAGGTGATCACAAAAAAATATAAAAATTAGTTGATTAATAATCGATATATACAGGTAATAGTATTGTGGAGGAGAATGCTTATTTCATGATCCTTTGTTATATAAATATAAATCAAATATAATAACAGATATAATAATAGATATTAGAATGTACTCTCTGATACATTTCTTGACGTAGATTACCATGATTTGAGGTTTTGAATGGTATGGGTCACTATCATTGTATTTTCGAGTTTTCAATTTCTTTTATCTCTAAAAAGAATACCGCGTCACATTGCTTTAAAAACTTTTTGTATATTTTTTTTATCGTGACAAATTCGTCGCTAACTTGTCATCACACTCAGATGCCGCAGTGAGTCGGTGTTTCTCGCTATATCGAGTCCTTCTGTCCTGAGGGAACTTTGATCGGGTAGTTGGTACTTCATGGTATGTATCTTCTCATCTCTCCTTATTTCGCGTGTTGAGGATATTACGCGTTGATATCTCTCCGTCTCAGTTTTGAGGTATTAAATGGGTATATATAGTCGCGGGAGGGTTCTACCGCCCCTCCCCAAGTATTGTTGGTATAGCACTAAGAGCTCACAGTCCATAGTTTCCTCATAGCGTGTTTGGATCTCCACATGATGCGCACACATCCGTGAGCATCAAGATAAGCCGGTGCGATCGTATATATGATTCTTCGACCTACCACTGCTTGCCATGTTATAATCTCTAAAACCTATGTCCCTCATCTGTCCACACGTACAGGACTCGTGAGTCCTCACCTATTATAAATAATTTTTATGGTGAAACGACTCTCTCCGCTAGATATTGCTAGCATTCAATCAAATCATACATAAAAAAATCACAGAGATAAAGAAAAAATTATTTCAGAAAGTCACTTTTTATTTCAGCCTTCGTTAGTTCCTCCGTTCAGAGACACCGATTCTACGCACTACATCTATTTTATTTTGGCGTTACTCATATGAACTCTAGCATCAATGTGAGAAACTCTCTTTATTTGTAATTCTGCGACTGCCGAATTCACAAATGTTTTCCTCATTTATAATGATACACATGGAAAGTCCTGCTGCTCTGACTCTGTTTCAGCTCGCTGGTACGCTTTATAGATATATATTTTGAGATAATTTAATAGTTCTTTAAATTAAGTGCAAAAAAATATATTTTTTAGATATATATATAGTTTCTTAATTTCGTGAGGGGGGGAGGGGAAATAATAATAATAATAAACGGTAATATAATAATATATAATATATATACTATATTAATATATTTAATTATAATATATATATATATTTATTATATAATATATATATATATATATATATCTATATAATATATATATATATATATATATTATATATATATATATATATATATATATTATTATATAATATATATATTAATTATATATAATATATATATATATATGTGAGCCTAGTCCTCTCTAGAAAGCCACAATCCATATCTCAAAAACTACTAAACAGAACTACCGGGAAAGGAATACTTGCTGGAATACCTGGCAAATTTTACCTAATAGGAACACTCATTTTAAAATAAAAAAAAAAAAAAAAAAAAAAAAATCATTATCTAATTAAAATTTGAAAGTACTACAGGGTAAATTATAAATATTTTTATGGAATGCCATGTACGAAGAAACCTTTCTTAAATGTATGAAGGAAAAATGAAAAAAAACAACAAAAAAGAAAAGTACATACACTTATAAAATTGGGACTGTCTCATTTATTTGGGCGAGGTCTCGCCTGAGGTGACTTCATTCCTCTGTACTATTTGGGTGATAAAAAAAATAAATAGTAAAATTAGTAAATTATGTAATATTAGCGAATACTGCAGTGATGATTAGACTATGGTATTTTTTCTCTTGTAATTTGTTGATCTACTTTCTGTCTGTTTATGAGATTATCGTATGGTTGTTACTGATTCGAATTAGAGGACTTATAAAGTATATTTATATTAACTTATATATCTTATTTAGAGTGATCCTTTCATCCTTGATCAATAATCTTATGAGTACATAATATATTTTATTATACAAATTAAATAATTTTGATATAGCATTGCCAAATACAATTCATATTATTATAGATTATATTTTTGGATATAAAAGAGTGAGTTTTACACTCCGGTGCAATATTATAGGGTGGGTACTCTAGAGCTCAGACGTCGTGAGTACAACGGGGGGTATAGTAGTATAGACCACGATTTTTCTCACATACCCCCGTAGGGGAGGGGGCGGAGAACCCCCGCGACCACCCAATATTAACCAAGAGCGGGGGTTCCGAGAGAACCTATCGCCCGGAGAGGGGGGAATATTGTCCTATCCACCGTGAGTTTCCTCGGTAAGAGAGTACTGATGAACCCCCGCTCCTGCATCGGTGCGGTACCCTGGGGTATTTTTTAAGTTAAAAAAAAAGCAAAATTTAATAGAAGTCTATTTATTTTACGAGTAACCAATAAAAGGTCTCTAAATAGGACTTCTACTTAATACATATTACTATATATATTATTATACAATTATAATTTTTTTTAATACTCTACCATAAAATATTTAAACATATATATTTGGCTTATCACATTATATGTATATTTTATAATCTCTATTGCGATTCTCATATAATCATCGCATATTTCCTTCAACTCAAGACTTAAATTGTAAAATATACTTTAGTTTGAGATATTAATATTATTATATTTTTTTTTTTTTTTTTTTTATTTTATTTTTTACAATTTCCGCTAATAAATTGGATACCATAGCATTCACCAGCAATGTTATTCCTTTTCTGGTAGCTATGTTGTAAGTTTTTGAGATATGGATTTGTCCTCTTCTAAGAGAGCTGACCTATATATATACTTAATAATAATATTAATATATATATATACCTACTATATATATAATATACCTCACCTATATATATATATATATACTATTAATATATAATTATAATATATATCATATAATATCATAATCATTAATTATATTAATATTATTAATATATATATATATATATCATATATATATATATTTAATTAATATATATTATTATAATAAGGCTAAGGGGTGTACGTCTAAGTTCTTCATATGTCCACTAGTAGTATAGTATGTCTTTAGGCTCCAATATCTCATATAGTTCCATCCTTTAATATCATATTTGATGGAAATAAAGTACTTAACATAAGCTAGAATGAATAAGGTGGACACTAGATATTTTTAGAGTTTGATCTGATATGCAGCTATGTTGTCGTGTCATCATATAAAAACATATGTATTGTCTCATAGAACATCACGTATTAAGTATTATAGATGTTATCAGATCATTATATCAAACTGCGGTAAATTGGAGGTGAGTACCCTGTCAGGTTATACTAGATACTACGAATGGACATGATGAAATAAATTGGAACTCTATTAATCTGAACGTCAAAGAAAATGAACTCATTAGTTAAAGGTGAGATACTGCTGAAATAATCTTAAAATAACAAAAACGCAGCGGGTAAATGTATGAGCAAACAAAATTCCTCAAGACCTGTCCTTATTGGCGACAGTATATTTAGGAGAGGCCAATGTTACTCTACTGAGGAGATAATAATCTATTCTTAAATAATATATAATAATTATAATTAATATATATTATTATTATATATATACTATAATATTATATATATATACTATATATAATTATTATATATATATATTATATATAATATAATATATAATATTAAAGTAATAAGTGAGGTTATATAGCTAGTTCTAATTGCCTAGATAGAGATGTTATTAGCTCCTAATAAATTACTATAGTATCCTTATATTTTTGAATGGTGAAATAATAATATAGCTACAAGTAACAGATGATAAGGGTGTACTATAAGTAATATATATTTTGGAGTTGTTACTGTAACTTCTAAATCTAGGGCAATGCTCTCAATTACTTATATGAAAAATACAATATAGTTAATCACAAAAAGTGGTTAGATGATGCTAGATTTAGAAGCCTACTACTTAATATCAAGTACAACTAAAATTATCTGATGGAGGCAAAGATTATAACATAAACAGATGTATATATTAATATATATAGAGGGTTAAATACTATATAGATTTGTAGTTGTCTGATGTCTCCTATATATATTATATATATATACTAAATTCATTAAGTCACAATAACTGTCTTTTTAATTTAGGAAACTAATTTACAAGCATGATTGTGATTGTGACTTAAGATTTAAAGAGTATGTGATCTAAACACACTAAGCTTACTATAATATATCTTAAGTAAATCCACATCATCATGTTCTAGAACTTTTTTTCTATACAGAATTCTAAGGTATTAGAGCCCTATAATAATAAAATAAGTTTTATACACATAGTGGATGAGTTCTTCAGTATTAATTTTCTCTGTGATGAAAAAAATTTGTGTTTATAAATATTACTCAATAACATACTGGTTGAAATGAGACTTTACGAATTCAACTAAAATTAAGAAGTATGTGAAAAGAAGAAAGATGTAGATATGGAAAGTAATGAATTAGAAAGAATATTGCCTTAATAAAAAGTAAGCAAATATTTCTCAACGTCATTATATTAGTGCAATAGAAGTTTGTAAAGACTCTCACTTGGGAAGTTGCGAGATGAGAGATTTTTGATCAATAATGATATGGAATTTATCATAGCGCACAAAGTAATAAAATATAATTGTTGAGACTCGGTCGTATACTCACTATACTATCTTCGTAATTGTTGTTTTTTCATTTTCATTCTATATACTGATCTTTTCCTCGTCGATTATATCAACACACTCAACCACACACACCCACTCATCACAATCATGACACACCGATCGAGCACACACACATATAACCGCAAACTTAAAATCACCTATACTATAATGCACATACACGAGACGATAGCACACGACACACTCTCACTCACGAGAACCTAACCTATATGGATATACTTTGCAGTGACATAGATTTTTCTTGTTTTCGGGTAAGATTTTCCGCCACCACAGAAACTGCATGCACCGCAGAACACGTCTGCATACTTTTGTTTTCGCTTCGTCTTGTGAGCGCCTTAGAGCTCGGTTCGATCGCAGTAAAAATTATTACCCTCATATATCATTTGTCATCACTATAAGTGGTATCCATTACTATTTATAGTTTAGGAGTAGTCTTCCATCACGTATATAATTCGTGTGGTGCTGTATCGCTATAGTAGTGATGTAGGTACAAGTGTACACTGTGAAAATGTAATTAAATTACTGTCATATAATACAATATAAAATAAATAAAACAAAAATAAATAAAAAAAACATTTTCTCGGCACCATGAAGAGTTTATATTAACTTCATGCCTTATGATTCGAACTATATTCACAAAAGCAGGTGAGTAGAAATATATATAATATATAGAAACCACTCCTCTCACACTCTCTATATATATATAACACACATCTATACTCACATACACATAGGCTGATGAGTAACTCCTATGAATATAGTTGTTACTGGAAATATGAGATAAAAAAGTTAATTATATAGGTCTAGTAAATAGTTAATGCATAGGAATATATGACGACTTAGGGAAATTGCTGATATATATTAGAATTTTTAAAAATCACATTTTTTATATTTTTATATATATGAGTGATACTTTTAAATATAATGAATTACCAGAATTTTAATATTATATTTATCATAAAGTAGTGTACAGAGTAAATTCCTCACGTCGAAATAGAGATAGAAATATTCAGTGATTTGAGTCTTTGAGGAAGAATGGCACGATATTACTTCCTACACTAGACAGGGTGAGTTTCTCACAATCGCAAGTGAATTTCAATTACAGGTTGTATACGTCACGTTCATCTTATAGAACACACGATGGGAACTGTACTCATATATTCACATCTGGCGAGAACTTAGGAAAATTGGATTTACAGTATATATAGTATTAACAGACTCGAAATTCTACATTTTACTTATATTATGGAGAGTGAAAGATGTGGGAGCAAGATTTGAAAGTAGTTAGTAAAATGAAACAAAATGTGATATGAATTAATACACTATAAATATTTAATTATATTTTAAAATTTAAATCAAAAGTGTATAATCCTCATCGTATTTATATAATGCTCTTTTTCAATGAATTATAATAAATTGTGAACCCCCGGGCCTTTTCACCTCAAAAAGTAGCCGGGTAGAAAATTTTGTAGAGTACGGTATTCTCACACACATTAGTGAATATCAATTTTATCTATATAAATGTTTTTTTTTCTCACTATGAGAATCTATTATTAAGATAATACGTTTTTAATTTTTAATAAAAAAAAATAAACATTTATTTAGTAATAAAATAATTCACTATTTAGGATAAAGAAAAAAAAAATATTTATAATATTCTTATAATTATCTAATAACCTGATTCTTATTCCTTTGGATATCTCTTACTTGCTCATATAATATAAATAATATAATTTTATATATATTAAAAATTTATTTTGCTAAAATAAATTAAATAAATAAAAAAGAGAAATTAATAAAATTAATACGCGTGTATAAATATAATATATAAATAATAATAATAATAATAATAATATATAATTATAATAATCATATAGATTATCTCAATACATTAGTGAGAGAAATTTCTAACATTTATCACATTTATATAATATGCAATGCTTTGTTTATAATATAATAATAAGTAAATAGATATAATTAAAATATGTGAAAAATAAGGAATAAAAAATATAATAAATAAATAATATTGATTGCGTAAGAAAAAAAACAAAATAAAGTAATATTCACTAATACTCCACCTATAACTAAAGATAAAATGATAAAAAAATAAACAGATAAAAACAATAAAACAATAAATAAACACTTATGAAAGAAACTCATATAAAAAAGAGCAGAAATAGAGTGAAATAATATTTTCTATATAAATATTTGTGATTACGAATTATACCAGAATGTCGAAACTAGTGATAGATAAATTGCTTGAGGAATGGGTTGTTGTTGTTGTATTAATAACATATCTAGTGTAAGGGTATAGTGTGTGTGTGTGTGAAGAGATTCTGAAAACACTAAGAGTATGAGAGAGTAAGAGTGAGATGAGATAAGTGAAGTAAGTAGAGAGAAGGAGATGAGATAAGATGAAGAGATATAGTATATAAGTAAGAGATGAAGATAGTGAAGAGAGATAATAGATTATGATAGAGAGATGAAGATAAGAATATGATGGATAGATAGTAAGAGAAGTAGTAGTAAGTAAGAGATATGAGATAGAGAGAGACGCAAGAAGTGTGGGCACACTTGGAGATGAGAGGAAATCGGAGCCAGAGAGAGAGAGGAGAGAGAAGAGAGAGAGAGAGAGAGAAAGATTAGCGATGCAGGAGAAGTAATTGAGATCGGTTGACGTTGACGAATTGCGTAGAGCCAGAGCAGATTAGTATTGATTGAGAGAGAGTAGGTATGACGAATTGGATGATGCGAGACAGAGCAGAGAGAGGAGAAGAGAGATTGGGAGGTGTCGTAAATTATCTTGTAGGAGCGATATACTTACACACCGTGAGAGAGTGAACATATCGCGAACCAGATTGAGTAGATTTAAAAGAATATTATAGGGAAAAATTAAAAAACATTTCTATCTCTCTAACTATCATCTGGTGTCTTTTGTATCTAGTGTTATAAAGCCACCTCCGTATCAATCAAGTTGTGAGAGACACACACAGTTAATATTTTACATCGTTATATCCTACACGGTCTCGTTTATGTTTGTATGCGACCGCAGACGATACTATTAGTCTAAATTAAACTATTGCTGAATATTAAATTTGTTATTTTTCCAGTAATCGTAAAAAGACTTTTACACCTCTTGAGAATATAATTTCTCACATTCGTTTTTGTTCATTGTGAACTCGAGAATAAGCTCTATATATAGTAAATAAAAATTAATTTCGGTCCATAAACCTAATATCTAATTATCTATAAGTCATAGTTAGAAAGGGTTGAAATATTAATATCAGTTATAAATATTCAGCTAATGTTAGTAGCACTCACTGCTAAGTAGCTAGAAGTGATACTAGTAATGAAACAAGATAAATCTCACAAAACCTGAGTCCTTATATAACCTAACAAAGACAATTTTTATATTTAGAGAGATATAGTAGCACAATTTCAAACGAAGAAGGTGATCGTGTGGTATTTTAAGATGTAATCAATTGGTTTATAAGTGCAGTCTAAATATGTATCTAACACATAATAATTAATGAATATAATGGCTAAGTAGTAAAAAGTCCCTCTACAGTATAGCACGAATCAAATACAATATTTTCAAGCATACGTAGAGATTAGAGATATAGAAACTATTATTATTTAACTATACTATAAAATTAAAATATTTAATATCAATAATATTAATTTTAAATAATAATAATGATGAGATATAAAACAACACATAATATATATTATTTATTATTATTTATTATATTTAATTTAATTATTTCTATTTTATTATTTTTATTATTTTTTATCTACATATATATATATTATTTATATATATTATTATTATTAATTATTATTTAATTTCATTATTAATTATTTAATTATTATGAGTTATATTTTAGTATTAGTATATTAGTAAAATTTATTATATATATAATGTTAATTTTTTTATAATATTAATATTATTATTATATTTAATTCATTAATATTACTTAAATCTGTATATAACTTATATTATATATATATATATAATATTTTTTTTATTTCAATTCACTCTTACTCAGGTTTTTTTACTTTTATACTGTGAGCTGTATCATATTCGTTTATATAGCTTGCATAGTAATTTTAATATATACACTTATAATAATTAATAAACCTATACTTATATTAGGTAAGGGAGTTCCTATCGCCACTGCACAGACTTCTTTAAATATAGTAAGCTTATCTACCAAATATTATAAGCTGACTGAATATCATGAGTATCACTCATGAAGAGAGTAAAAGGTATAATTATTATTCTTTCTTATTTTTTATTCCTTTTTTTTAGTTATCAGAGTTTGTTTGTGTGATTCCTTATTAAAGGCGTTAGAAAGAATATTTATATAATTCTATATTTATATGTGATAATAATATTTTATAATCATCTAATACTAGTGTATTGCATTATAAATATTTATTTGTGGGAACCACGGCCAAGGAATAGAAATAACATCAGCAGATATTAAAAACACAATAAAAACATGATATTTAAACATAAAAAAAAAACATAATAAAATATATATAAAATGATAATATAATAATATATAGCGCGCTATATATTTATATATATAGCTTTTATTTAAACTGTTGTATATTCATTAATTTTTTCATATGTTAGAAATTGTGTGAGCAGGTATTTATTAATATTCATATTTTCTCTCAGAAAATTGATTTTATATTATTCGCTGTAGCATCTGAATTATCCATTATGATTAGCTGATTTGAGTTATTAATGCATTCGTTTATTCCATTACTATCTATAGTATGAGCAACTTTTATTTTACTCTGCGAAGTTGCCGTTTTCTGATCACAAATTTCTGCATATTGAGTCTCTGGTTGCTCATAAGTTGTTTCTTTTTTAACACGACTAACATCATCAAGAACCGTTGCGTATTCGTCTTGGCTCTTAATAATGTTCGTTGTAGTATTTTCTTCGACGTCAGAACTTACGGTTTTTTTATCTGGTTTTATTATTTTATCATTTTGAAATATATAAGTATTTTGCTTAGAAACTTTTCTATTATCATATCCTTTTTTACCATTGAGCTTATCGTCTCCCCTTATTGCTATAAATTCACCATTAGCAACATACTGTCTATTTCGAGTTTTTGTGTGTTCGTGCACTTTGAGATATTTCATATGTTATATCCTAACATCCAGCATCCATTTTTTTGGAGTTTCTGTCTCTCATTTTTATATAGATTATCATGGAAATTACTTTCATTTTAGTTCTGTCCTGGAGTCATGTCGTTGGAATCGACCTATTCAAGACAAAGTCATACTCAAGTTCGTTATCGAGAAGGTCAATTGACTGTCATATTATATCTAAGTGATGATGTATATATATATTTCGCAAAAATCAATCATGAGAGAATGAGTAGAGAGAGTAGAAGAAGAAGCAGAGACAAAAGAGTAGAGAGATTCAATATTGTGTTAAATGTATTGAAGATTGAGAAAAGAGAAAGAGGAGGTATGAGAGAGTAGAGGACGAAGGTAACGCAGAAGCTATGTCATTGGAAGTAAGTAGAGTTATTTAAAGAAGAGAAGCGGAAGATAGATCGGAAGACGCACGCGCAGAACGAAGTAGCTGTGCCAAGAGAATGAGTATGTCGAAAAAGCAGATGAGTAAATCATATGGAATAAGATTAAGAGCAAATTCTCCTCCATTTCATAAGGAAAGTACACGTGAGTTAGGATGAGAGAGAGAGAGAATCCTACTGTGACTGTCAGCGAGTGACTCACATTCATCATGGTACAGAGATCTCTCACAGAAGAAAAAATATGGATGAAGAAGGTCAGTAGAGTGTAAAAATAATAAGCAAGTATTGTATGCAAACACTTGCAATCAAGACTGACGAGATGAGGTATGAAGAGGGTAAGATTTTGAACGTGTTTAGGACTTGTAGGCAGCAGCAACATTAGAAATAGGTTTGGGAGCAGCTAAAAGCAGGAAAAGTGTTTATTTGTATAGAAGTTCTTTAAGTAGATGAGATTATCGAGTTTACGACTTTTATGATGATGCTCTCTCTATCTCTCGACTCGATCTCTCGATCAGTCATCTCGAATCTCATCCGACTCTCATTCTCTCTCTCTGTCTCTCTTTCTCATGTGTCTACTTTCTCCTTGTCATACTCGATCTTTGTTTTCTCAGAGAGAATCTCCGATCGAAGAGGAGATGAGAGAGAGGAGCAGAGACCTGCAGTAAGATCTCGAGAGACCGATGAAGCACGTCATCGTCTCTCTCTCGATCGTCTACGAGATCGAGATCTGACGACGATCTCGAGAGTCAAGAGAGAGAGAGTATGAGTAAGAGTCAAGAGAGAGAGTACGAGAAGAGAGAAGATCGAGTCTCTCTCTAGAGAGAGAGAGAGAGACTCTCTGACTGAGATGACGAGAGTGAGCAAGTACGAGAGAGAGAGAGATCCTCAGGAGATGCTCATCGAGAGTAGACGAAGATCCGAGAGAGTTCTTATTGATTTCTCTTTTTCCCCCTTCCTGGCCAACTTCTCTCTCTCTCCCTCATATATATATTAAGTTGTATACGTGTTAAATCGTTTATAAATATTCATTAGTGATATATACTATTATTGTATGTATATTATTATTATATTATATAGTACTGGCATATAAGGCCTATATTAGATATATAAATAAGTCAATCACTATAGTACTATGAAGATTAATGTTATTACTCATTTACTATAATATAGATTACTTAGAGGAGTATATATATATAGAGAGAGAGGAGTGTTGATATAATATTCCTAGTATTCATATAAAGGTAAATTAAGAAAATACATTTGTATATCATTATTTAAGAGGTTAATTTGCATACCATTTATATATATTAGCGTTTTTTTTTTTCCTTTTTTTTTTTTTTTCTCTCTCAGTTTTTGTAATATTACAATAAAATAATAAAATAACTCTTTTTTTCAGATAGAGTTTAGTAATAATTATTATTATATAACCTCTATTTTTTTTAAACTTTGAAGTTTATTGTAAACTCAAAAATAATAATAATTTTATGAGCCAGTTATACGAAGTATATCAAGAGAATTTGAAATGTTACTTTTATAGAATCTGAGGAGAATATTTTTTAATGGAATTTTATAAATATGTGTTAGTTCTACAGAAAAATTGTAATATTAGCATGTTTTCCATGTAGTGTTTTATATTTCTAAAATACAAATTAAACGCAAATAAAAAACTACATTATTAAGAAAGATTAACCTTAACATAAAACCTTAAAATAAAAAATAGTTAAAACATTAGTTATATTTTGTTTATTTAAAAAACTGTCGAATGTTTTTTTTTTTTTTTAAAATCTGATTTTTTTTTTTCAAAACCATATAAATATATAATATCATAATTTGTATTGCAGTTTGCCTTTTATTTTTTTTTATTTCTTTATATGTGTATTATTTTTGTATTATTTTACATTTTATAATATATTAAAATTACTATAATTAATTATATTTATATTAATTAATTATTATAATTATTTTTAATTTAAATTTATATAATTTATTAGTAATTATTATTAATATTCTTAATATAAATTTAATTTTATATATAATTTAATTTAATAATATAATAATATTACATTTTAAAAAATTATATTATTTAATAATTATATATTTTATTTATTATATATATTTTATTATATTTATTATAATTCTTTATATTATATTATATTATTTATTTTTATTTTGTGATGTGTGTGTGTTTATAGTTTTTAACTTATTTAGTTTATAATTTTTTTTTCGTTACAATATAGCTTTGTGTGATGTCGATAATTGCAGGTTGCGACTCGTTAAAGTCTGTTCAGGTTCCTTCCGCTTAATTTGCGTTTTTGTCGATTGTGTCGATCTGCATTAATTTTTTTATTTGAGAGTTTTTATATATATCTCGAATTTGCTGATCCGTCAATTTATTTTTAATTGGGTTTGTTTCAGTTGGCTCCATCGATCTGTGTATTAATATTTATTATTTTATTATTTTATTTATATATAATATTAAATATATAATATATATATATTTATATAATATATTTATTATTATTATTTATTTAATATATTTATAAATTAATTAATTATATTAAATATATATATAATTAATATTAATATTATTTATAATTATAATAATTTTATTATTATAATTTTATAATTTTATATATATATATATTATATATATATATTTATACTTAAATTATTATATATAATTAATTTAATTTAGAGAGAAGATGCAGTAGAGAGCAGAGAGAAGAAAGTCATCTAGTAGTATATTAAAAAAAGTTTTTTAACTAGAGTCAGTATATATGATTATATTTATAATATTAATTATTAATTAACATTATTAAAGCAGATGTAGTGGTATACAGTATCATTGTGGTGGAGATAGTATGATTTTTATTGAACTTAAGGTGAACAATCGGTATATAATTATACTATACTAATATATACATAGTATTTGTTAAATATTATTTTTTTATATATTTAATCATATATTAATACCTTGTTTTATTATTTGTGTGAGGAGGGTGAGGTGATAGATTAGGGTGTAAAGGAGTAAGTTCACTATTTAATATATATATACGTATATAAAACATTCACTATCATCTCATATGACTTTTACGTAGTTTTATATATACAGTGTAGTGCTCTCAATTTATGTTGAGGGTCTACATACCATATGTCTCAAACACTCTTGAGAGTGTGCGTACAGGCTCAATTGAAATAACTATGCACCTTCTATATTTATAATTTTAAAGGATGATATATACACACGTGTATATATATATAGATATACTAATATTTAAAATAAAGGTATCAGTTCTCGACAGCTCTCCATGGAGTGATTGTCGAGAGAGCTCTAGCTAACTCAACGCGAGAGATTTATCATAATTAATTAATACAGGTTACCGTGCTGCCGAATAATCCTTTCTCGCCTGTTAATAGCAGCGATCCATATAAGTCTTATTCCTATAGTCCGAGAGCACGCTACCTCCTCTCTTCATTGTATTAATATTATATTATAAATATTGTAATAATAAATTTGAATGAAAAGTTCATTATATTATATTATATATTACTGCATATTTTGTGCCATTTTTAAAGTATGTATTCTGAGATTACTTTGTTTATACTGAATATCATGAGTAAAAGTACTAGAGTATTAATTAACTGTATTCAACTTATTAAATGATTTATTTTAAGTGGTTTTTGTTTAACACATATTTAACTTTGTGGCCTTACATAAAATTCGGATTATTTAAATAATATTCTCGTTTTGTAAACCAACAATTTGTTTTATTGCAACGATATAATTATAATAATAATGGTATCAAAATTTAAGATTGAATATTTAAATAATAATTACAATCACATATGTATGATTAATATTATCTATTTACAGTTTTATTGCACTTTTTCCTTTTATATTTTAAAGGATTTTCACTCTAGTCGTTATAACTATGTGTATACATTTTGCTACATAAATCAAAATTTACCTTAATATTGGGTTTAATTAGGGTTATACTAAGGGAATGCAACTCTCATACGATATAGTTTCTCTGCGAGTAGGTATGTGTTTGCCTTGTATAATACTCGCCATGCTAAGAACTTGAAAGAACAGAGGTTTAATTTTACACAGTAGTGACACATTTGTTCAATACCTTTGAACGATAGAACTCACTTTATAATTATTTACTACATTTTAATTCAATTTAGAATCTTCAGTAATTATTTGACAGATTCCGTTATGATAGCTATATATATATACTGATATCGTCGTAGCTTTCATATAATTTTCTTTAATTAAGGTTGCTATATATTATATATTAAATTGTTATCACCTGCTGTAAATCATATATATGTTTTCGTCACTTAGTTAATCTGTATAAAAATAAAAGATCATTTAATATTACTTTCCTACGTTATTACTTTGCTAACATACTTGCTCTTTTTTTTTTTTTTGCTTTATCTAATTTTTTTGACTAATTAATTATTCAATTTAATTACTTATACTGAGAGATCTATATTTTTAAATTGAATATAAATATTTTACTTTCAAATAAAATATTTTTGAAAATAAAATATTTTTATTTTTATATTTTTGAAAATAAAATAATTATTTTTAATTTAAACATATATTTTTGAAATAAATAAATTATTTTATTAAACAATAGCTACTTCTTACCTCGTATGTAGTTTCATAGTATTAGGAAAATTATAGTATTACTTGTTTTTTTTTTTTTTTTTTTTTGTCCCTATTTTTGTTTTAATAATGCAAGTTTTTATTCGCTTAAATGCTTAAGTACATGTTATTGTGGCAACATAAAGTACATTGATTTATAAGCTTTTTGCGTTTGCGTTCTTAAGCCTCTTTAAGCCTTCTTGTATTGGAGGAGCTTATGACGCAACTCTGAAATTTATTCAAACTTCAAACATGACTTAAAGTGTATTTTATGTTACTCTTAAATAATATTTTGTGTTTCACTTTTCATTGGATAAACACCGTCGATCATCAATCAGTCACATTTTGATATTGAATTTAGGGGGGGTGGGTTTTTAAAAATAAAACATTTTATTAAAACTGATTCTGCATCGAGAATAACTACAGCTTATTAATCGTTCGAAAAAATTAATAATAATAAATAAAATTGTAAAAATGTTATTAATTTTTGTTATTTTGCTTATTAACAAATAAGATGA
>JABUQX010053810.1:30000-37500 GCA_015478945.1 Trachelipus rathkii | reverse complement strand
CTCCACCCCCACTCTATCTCCTTTCTTTCGCCAACACCCTACCCTCTTCCTCCCTCATCCCTCCCTCCTCCAGCATCTCCTTTATTCCATCCATCCACCTCCTTCTTGGTCTCCCCCTTCCTCTCCTTCCTATCCCCTCCGCCTCCCAAACTCTCCTAACCACTCTCTGTTCCTCCATTCTCACTAGATGCCCATACCATCTTAACATTCCCTTCTCCGCTCTTCCCACCAACCCATTCCTCCAATCACATCTCTCCCTCACCACCCTATTCCTAATCCTCTCCCTTCTGCTAACCCCACAAACTGCTCTCAACCCCTTCATCTCAAATACTTCCAACTTTTTCCTGGACCTGGCATTCAACCCCCATGTTTCACACCCATACAACACCGCTGGTACACAAATTTTTTCAAACATACTTATCTTAACTTTCTGTGATAAATCCCCCCCTTTCCATAACTCTCTCAGACCACTCAAAGCTCTCATTCCTTCTCCTACTCTATGTTCTATCTCCTCCTTCATCCCTCCCTCTTACCCAAATCCATCTCTAAATATCTAAAATCTTTACTTCTTCCAATACTACACCCCTACTCTAACTCTAACCCTCTCTCCTCTCTTCCTCCTCCTCAACACTAACACTTTACTTTACCTGATTTATTTTACCCTTTGTCCACACATCTCTCAAACTCCCCTCACCAAATACCTCAGGCCCTTCCATGTTCTTTTGCCACTAGGCAGTATCGTCCGTAAACAGTATCATGTTCACTTCCCTTCTATCATTCCCATTCATCAATTCCACCCCCTCCCCTCCCTCACCATTCCTCTGCAAACACTCTCCATAAACAAATTGAATAGCCACGGCGACATTACACACCCCTGCCTCAATCCTCTCACCACCCCAAACATCTCACTCTCCCCTCCTAACACTCTCACACACATTCTACTATTCCTATAAAAGGCCCTAATACCTTTACCTAATTTACCCCCACTCCATTTCCTCCAACACCCTCCACAATTCACCCCTCCTCACTCTATCATATGCTTTCTCTAAATCTAAAAAACACCCATACACTTTCCCTTTCCTCTCTATACTTTTCTCCACAAGCATCTTTAGTGTAAACACTTGGTCCACACACCCTCTTCCCTCCCTAAATCCTCCTTGTTCTTCCCCCATTCTCTCCTCCGTTAAACCTCTCACTCTCTCAATCAGTATTCTCCCATACACTTTCCCTACCACACTTAAAAGACATATACCTCTATAATTCCCACATTCCATCCTATCCCCTTTCCCCTTATACAGGGGGACCAAACAACCATCCTCCCAATCCTGTGGTACCTCACCACTCCTCCAACATATATTATATAACCTATACAGCCATTCCTCCACCCCTATACCTCCCTTCTGCAACATTTCCATTCTCACACCATCCAGACCTGCGGACTTCCCTTTTTTTCCTTTATTCAAGGCCCTAATAATTTCCTCCATTTGTATTTCATCCTCCCCCTCCCTCCCCCCTCCCCCAACCTAACCTCTTGCAAATCTTCCTCCCCTCCCCCACCCACTTCATTCAATAATCCACTAAAATACTCCCCCCACCTCTTCCTCACCCTTTCCTCTCCTCCTATCCACTCCCCATCTCCTCCCTTAATCCTCTCCCCAACCCCTCCTTCTTCTTCCTTTTTTTTATTTACTTCTTTCCAGAACATCTTGCTCCCTGATTCAAAATTTTCCGTCACTTTTCTACACCATTCATCTTTTGCTCTTCTCTTCGCCCTCTCCACCGCCCTCTTTGCTTCCACTCTAACCCTTCTATATTCCTCCCAGCTTTCCTCTCTCCTACTTCCCAACCATTTCACATAAGCCTCCTTTTTCCTTTTCACCACCTCCTTCACCTCCTCATTCCACCATTCACTCCCTTTCCTTCTGCTTGCACCCACCCTTTTTACTCCACATACCCTTCTAGCCTCTTCACATACTGCCTCTTTAAATCTCATCCACTCCCCCTCCACCTCCCCAATTCCCGTCCCTCTCACGTTTCTCCACCTATCCTCCATACCTCTCCTAAACTCCCTCTTACACACTGTCTCCTCCAATTTTTCCACCTTTATCACTTCTACTCTCCTCTTTTCTCCCCTTTCCCTAACCGTCACCTCTCCTCCCACCCTTATCCTAGCAACCACCAAATAGTGATCCGATATCCCCCTCCCTGCCCCTCTAAATACATTTACATCTAGCAATCTGCCTCTATCCTTCCCATTTACACACACATAATCCAGTACCGCCCTCCCCCCCCGTTATCTCACTCTTCCATGTATACTTATGATTCTCGCTTTTTTTGAACCAAGTATTCCCCACTATCATTCTTCTTTCAGCACATAACTCTAACAGACTTTCTCCATTAACATTCCTCTCCCCTACCCCAAATGGTCCTATTATTCTTCCCACCCCCTCCCTTCCCACTCCTGCATTCAAATCTCCCAATAGACAAATTTTATCATTTACCCCGAAACTTTCCCAACACTCATTCAACTCACTCCAAAATCTTTCCCTCTCCTCCTCCCTCGCTGGTGCATATGCGCATATAAAAACCCACATTTCCCCCCCGAATTTCACTTTTACCCACATTATCCTCGAACTCACCTGGCTGCACACCCTTACCTTATCCCACACCTCTTTCCTCATAACTATTCCCACCCCTTCCCTCGCCCTCACTCTCTCGTTCACCCCTGATATCATACCCTTGTAATTTCCAAATTCCATCTCCCTCTTTCCCTTCAGCTTAGTTTCTGTTACCCCTAGCACATCCAACCTTTTTTCTTCAAACATTAACCCCACTTCCTCCCTCTTCAAATCCTCGTTTACCCCTCTCACGTTCATACATCCCACTCTAATTACCTCTCTCCTCCCATCTTTTCCCTTCTTTATTATATACTCACTCAGGCTGCACGCTTTGTGGGACTCCCCACCCTAGGCACTTCCCAACACCTAAGGCCACCACCCCGCTCACCAAATATACCCACAATAATAACAATAACAATAAAAAAGGTTAAAATATAATATAAAAGGTTAAAACCTACACTCTATCAATTTATATTTATTCCCCCACTTTCTTTCTTCCTTCCTCCTTTCCTCCTTTCTTATTAATTAAGATTTTATTTATCTATTAAAATCTTTATTTAATTATTTAAAAAAAAATATATTTATATATATATATATATATATATATATATATATATATATATATATATATATATATATATATATATATATATATATATATATATATATATATATATATATATATATATATATATAATGTGCGGTTTTCTTTTTTTCGTCAGAAATACGGGGGAAGTGGGTAAAAATATAACAAAATCTGGTATGATCTATTTTAACAGTAAATTTTAAATTTTAATTTTGATTTAAAAATAATAATTAGTTATTATTTTTATTATTATTATTATTATTATTATTATTATTATTATTATTATTATTATTATTATTATTATTATTATTATTATTATTATTATTATTATTATTATCATTATTTAGTACGAATTTCTTGCTAATGATAATGGTGATATAAAAATAAAAATAGTAACAAGATTCTACTGCAGTGTTGCTGATTGCGGAGTCGGGATATGGTACTCTGACTTTCATTCCGATTTCGACTGATTTTGACTAATTTGGATTCAGATTCCTGTTTCAGTTCCTTCTTAAAAATCGTTCGATTCCGATTTAAACTACTTGTGATGAAGCGACTTTGAAGCTTGATTCTGAACCCATTTCCAAGAAGCCCTTCCATGATCTAACCAGATTTCAATCCATTAAAATTTACCCATTCCCATTGACCAAATTTACCGATTCCGATCCTCCAAAATTTAATGATTCAGATCCCGTTACACTAAATTACCGATTCCGATCCACTAATATTTACCGATTCCGATTCACCAAAATTTACCGATTCTGATTCCGATTCACTAAAATTTACGGATTGCGATTCACCAAAATTTACCTATTCTAATTCCGATCCACCAAAATTTACCGATTCACCAAAATTTACCCTATTCTGATTCTGATCCACTAAAATTTACCGATTCCAATTCATCAAAATTTGCCGATTCCTATCCATTAAAATTTATCGATTCCATAATTCCTGACTCGGATTCAGATTCTACAGTCCCGTATTCTAGAATTTAGAGATCTTTCTACTGATGTAATTTTAAAATGAAAATGAATTTTTATTTTGTAACCAGACGGTATTACTCTTGGGGGGGCTACCCTCCAAATTCTCATATTACACTTGGGGTGCTTCCCCTGATTTTCGTGTTACACTTTAGGGTTCCCCCCATTTCTCCTATTACACTTGAGGACTTCCCTCAATTCTCGTATTACACTTTCAGGTTCCCATTCAAATTTTCGTATTACGTTTAGGGCCTTCACCCAATTCTCTTAAATTACACTTGGGGCTCCCCCAATTCTCGTATTACACTTGGGGGCTGTCCCCAATTCTCGTATTACACTTGGGGACTCTCCACTTTTCGTATTACACTTGGGGGCTCGCCTCTACAGTTGCATTCAATCGTATACGAAACTTTCTCTGGGACTATGCCAATTTTTTTTTTGTATTTCTATAAATAATAGGTTATTTTTAAATTTTCATTTTATTTAAATGCATTATTTAATGGTAGAATGAATGAATTATTATTATTATTATTATTATTATTATTATTATTATTATTATTATTATTATTATTATTATTATTATTATTATTATTATTTTTATTTTTATTTTTATTTTTATTTTTTATTATTTTTATTTTTATTATTATTATTATTATTATTATTATTATTATTATTATTATTATTATTATTATTATTATTATTATTATTATTTTTATTTTTATTATTATTATTATTATTATTATTATTATTATTATTATTATTATTATTATTATTATTATTATTATTATTATTATTATTATTATTATTATTATTATTATTTTTATTATTATTGTTATTGTTATTATTATTATCATTATCATTATCATTATCATTATCATTATCATTATTATTATTATTATTTGCTATTAAATGGAAGAATGAATGAATGAATTATTATTATTATTATTATTATTATTATTATTATTATTATTATTATTATTATTATTATTATTATTATTATGTTAACTTAAAATTCATTTGGTAAAATATCTCGTAGTTAATTCAAGTGTTTGTCAGCTGTTGGCCATGTGTCCTCGAGCTTAAAAATTCCTTTGCCAATAAAACTAGATTTAAATACTCAGAAATACTACTAAAATAGACATTCAAACGCGAGCACATACACACACACATACACACGTATACATGCCCTTATTCGTGCACACACACAAGAAGAGTAACATGTCGGACAAAAACTTATTTAATTATTTAAAGGCTGCAGCGCACTTGCTGGTATAAGGGATGGTTCTACCCTGGGGCTGCTTGCTTGATTTAACCTTGCTTTAAGCAAGTCGTGCTGCACAAAACGTGTTGATGCTCTGTCTCTCTTCCCTATCTCCCTCCCTCTCTCCCTGTCTCCCACTAAGCTTTGGGGGGGGGGAGGGTTTGGACCCTTTGGGCTTAATGAAAGAACAGAATCTATGAACTTGAAGTAGATAGTTTGGATGATTTTATTTTATTACAAGTTTGGCAATAATAATAATAATAATAATAATAATAATAATAATAATAATAATAATAATAATAATAATAATAATAATAATAATATAATAATAATAATAATTTAAATAAAAATAAATAAATAGGATAAAATAATGCATAACTAAGCGGAATAATAATAATAATAATAATAATAATAATATACATAGATAATAATAAATATAAAAATAATGCATAGCTAACGGAATAATAATAATAATAATAATAATAATAATAATAATAATAATAATAATAATAATAATTAGCTAAATAAATAAATGAATGATAATTAGAATAATATTAAATGAATGCCTTTGAAAAGGTAATAAGAATATTGATTAATTAATAATAATAATAATAATAATAATAATAATAATAATAATAATAATAATAATAATAATAATAATAATAATAATAATAATAATAATAATAATATTTATGAAAGAGTTAGAGCAATGTTATCAAGCGATACGCTTGAGTAACTTCCTAAAACGTAAAGTATTCCTTTTTTTTTTTAAACTTGCAAATGAATGAATATATATATGTGTGTGGGAATGACCTCCATGTATCATCCCCGTCCCCTATTTCCATTTAAGTTCTGAGGAGGAGACGTTGTACTAGTCTCGAAACGTAAACAACTGTTTAATTTTTAATATTTTGATTTCCCTATTTAGTTCTTAAGTGGTTTTAAATTGTTTCTTTATATATATATATATATATATATATATATATATATATATATATATATATATATATATATATATATATATATATATATAGTATATATATATATATATATATATATATATATATATATATATATATATATATATATATATATATATATATATATATATATATATATATATATATATATATATATATATATTAAAGTGTGTTGAAAGAGTTTTTTTCCTGTTTTTTTTCAATACATATGCTGTTTGTTTTTGTATCTTTCGTAATAACTTCCTTTACGTTGAAAGATCTAAATATCAGTTACTAATTACTTATTTTCACTTTTGAAGTCGCCTCTTCACCTTTTGAGAAAGCTATGTTTTTCGCCTCCCGCTTTCGAGACTAGGCACCAATAATAAATAAGGTTGTTAGAGCCTTTTTAACTTTTTCTCTACAATTCAAGACGAACAAGTATTCTTGATATAAGGATAAGGGCCAAACAACTATTCTTATTGGATTTTTTTAAATTATCATTTCATTCAAATATATATATATATATATATATATCTTTGTATATATATATATATATATAGTATATATAGCAGTTATATATATATATATATATATATATATATATATATATATATATATATATATATATATATATATATATATATATATATATATATATATATATATATATATATATATATATATTTTCAAATGTTAGTTTGTTAAAACTTAAAAGCTCTTTAATAATTTAAAGATTAAGGATATATATCATAATTTTTTAGTCTTTTGGTCAGATATGATGGCATGTAGTTTAAAAGTTCTTTTACCAATTCATTTACCTATTTCTGTATTGTATTTTTAAAGCTAGATTTATCAAAAGTTATTATATAAATATAATATAAAATATATTATAATATATTATAATTATAGAAATCATATATTATAAAACATAATTTATGATAAAACTATTAAAATTAATCATGAATTAATATTACAGATTTTAAAGGTTATACCAGAATTTAAAAAAAAAAAAATCTTTTATATGGTAAACTTTTCTTTTTTAAAACATTTGATCAAAATATATATATATATATATATATATATATATATATAT
>JABUQX010053809.1:0-16897 GCA_015478945.1 Trachelipus rathkii | reverse complement strand
CGCCCTACCTTTCACGACCATCCCCATCTCTTACTCCCAATAACTCCCTCCCTTCCCCAAAACAACCATCAGACAGTCTTGCTAACACATTACGCTAACATCTCCCCTAAACCAACACACCCTGACAATAAGTAGGAAAACACAAAGAAACATACTCAGCAAAAACTCAACAAATTAGACCATAACCTCCCACACCCCATTCACAACCAACTCATGATAACAGAAACCCGTTAAAACCCTCAACAAATTAAACGCAACCAGTCCACGAGACCCTCCATTATCCAACACACATAAAACACCATCCAGATTGTGATTAAGAGAGTGCAATCCTCCTAAGCACACGACATCTTCATACAATGTCTTCCATGGCAACTTCACTACCGATTCCCCCCAACCTGTGAAACAAGCATACATTAATCCCAATGAAGTCACTCTAAACTAGAATAGCAATGAATACTTCCCATATCTCTCTCCATTCCTCGTGCTATGTTTCTCTCAATTTTCTCCTCCGAGCTGTCTTTTTTTCTATTCACTATAGTAAAAATTCGCTAAGAGAAACGATACATATTAACAAACAACATTTCCCAACCCACCTTCCCTCCCAGGACCTTCGCAAAAACACACAAGGACCTTACCCAACATGCCAACCCATTCTAACAAACCCACAGCCCTCACCTCCCTCACACAAAACATCATTGAATGGCATCCACACAATCACCTCTCCCACAGATATAATACCTCGGCAGCTAAATAGACCATAACAAAGAACATATCGGGGACACGCGTCCCCCACCCACAATCCTTTAATCAAACAATCAGTCCTTCACTCACCCTAAAAAAATGACAAAAAAGAGACTTTTTCCTCTCATTCTCGGAAAGGTGTTGCAAAAGTCTTATACAAAAACTACCTCTCCCATTCTATCAACATTACACACAATCGCGTTCCCGACTTAATGGAGCCATTCTCTCTCACATCTTTTCATTCAACTTTTCTCACTGCAGATCTGCAGCCACCCCAACACCACCAATGTCCGAACCACAACTTCCAATTAACTTATGAGCAGACGGTGGACACTCAGCTCTTATTCTCCAACACCCAGGCACCGTAACAAACCACAGCCACACACGACATAACCAAGAATATCTACATTCTATTAGAAAATTAGCCGTTAATCTCCCAACAGATATCACCTTAGTCCCTGTCCGATCAGCCCATCTTTATTATCCATCTTGACGTCGTCTAATTCATTATCCTCCTCATCCCTATAATCTTCACCTCTCTTTGAGACATCTAGACTTTTCTTCTTTTCCCATTAAACGCAAATACCCCAATAAATCAATAGCATTTATCTTCTTTTATATTATTGTATCTGTTCACTTATGACTCATGTGTCGTCGCCCCGCCATATGTGTCTGATGGCGCCAAATCCACTACCGTTCTAATCCCAACGAAACACTCAAACACTCTCCCGAACCCTCTCGCCCAACACAACCTTCACGCGACTAGGAAAACACACTCATCCACCTACAACCCTATAAAACAATATCTTAGAACAAATGCTGATAACTATGCCTCACCACGCATGTGTTCCCGGCACTCTCAAAATCAGAGCACAAATAAATTTACAAAATCTCTCAATATTCAGTACCAGCGCTTCAGAAGTACACGCTGATGTGTCCACCCTAACCTCATACCACCCCCAATCCAACCCACTTCTATCACCGAGCGAACCTCCATCACTTCCACTCGTGCCATTTACCACCTGGGAAGTGAGGGGTACTCATATTTCACAGTAGAGAGAGGCTGATTTATATATGATGTTTTTAAGCCCGCATCCGCCTGTTTGTCACCAAAATGCTCTCCAATCCCCCCTCGACAAAGCACTAAAACTTTCTCCCCCCTTACCAGCTCATTCTGTATCTGACAAACACTTACAACGATAATTCCCCACCCCCTTCCATACGTAGGTCGACTGGAGCTACACATATCCATACTCATTAACTAACACAACCTACAAGTAACCTCGCCCAAATAACAATTTACCTTAAAACCAAACTCAAAACTAATCCCCAAGAGTGGATCACGATGACGCCCAGCGCCGAGGCCGAATTGACCGGCTTCGCGCGGCCCCAGGCAGCCGGAGGCGGTCACACCCCAAGAACACCTCATCGCACATATAATCAGTATAGTTGCAATTACTAGACAATGTCATCTTGCCCCCGACTGCACCAGGATGTCACATATTCCTCGAAGGACACAAATTAGGCAGCACCCTCACGTGTGTGGAGGGGAGGTTGCTGGCTGGGGGTCAGAGGCGACCGCGGGGTCGGGGCCCGAGCGGCTTCGTGCGTAGGTACTCTTGCTGGGCTCCTCAACCTGTGGAAGGTCGCCCAGTGATGCACCGTGACTCTCTGGAGGATGTCTCTCTCCTCTCTTAGTGTTTCTGGTCCTGTCGGCCCCTGCAATTAAGGTGGCGCCTCCGCAGGGGCAGGAGAGTTGTGAGATGTGAGTCAGTGTGTATTAGTTATACTACGCCTATATCAGCTATACGTATATCTCTACTGTTATTTTTTTATACTAGTCATCACTAGTATACTACCTCTTAATATCGATATATATACTATCGGAATTGCCCATAATACTACTATATACTATAGTATATCACGCTACTATATATATATATATACTGAGTACTCCACTCATATTAGGATAAATCACTGATATACAGTCGACGCCACACATTTGAGACCAAAAATTTTTAGCAGTCGCAGCAAAAGTAAGTTAGGTTTTTCATAGAAATTGTTAGTGCGCAAGCTATCTCGGCAGTAATTGCCAGCAAGCCTTGCCCACTAAAGCAACCCTCTTAATAAACCACTATACACTTAACCCTAAATCTTGGTTCTTCAACTTAGACCCACCACTCTTTCTCCTTGACCACTTCTAGAGCCCGATAAAACTGTTTCCCGAACCCCCTTCACCAACAAACCAGAATCACCTCAAAACCCACGAACCACAACGCAGCAGACCTCCCTCAAAAAATAATAACAATACGCCGCCTCGGCACGTCGCCTGCTCTCCACCCAGACGAAATGATATTCACGTATATAGCGCGCTCGGGGGCGGCACTGCGATCCATCGTCGCCCTCATTTAGGAGGGTGAATTCCAGGATCCACTCCTACAATAAAAAAAAAAAATAATAAAGAAAAAAGATAGATATTTTTTCGCCTCATCTCTATATCAGCCCAATGCCCCAATCACTGGGGTTGCACTTCAAGTTCTTCATATAGATAATAATGAAATGTAGAGAAGGTGAATTATAAAAAAAAGACTTAGAAAAATGTTAAGAAAAAGGTGCTTAAGAAAGTTGGAGATAATAGTATGGAAAAACATAAAAGTAATTGATAAAATTGATGTATTAAAATAAAAAGATGATGCATCAAACTATTTAATTATTTTATTCAGTGGATACACTCGAGACCTTGAATTAGCGCTGAAACTGCAAAAAACCCGAAATACAAATATTGGATTATTTCTTAAACTATTGAAGATGGCAAAAAAAACGGGCCTAACTTGGGTGGGCCGATTCCCCCCGCCGTAAAAATCGGAATGGCAGGGTGGCTTCGGACCACCATCTCGCTTTTTCGTAATTTCTACGAGATATTATTTTGACATTTTTATAACGTATAAAATTAGCATTTTTACATAAAAACATTAGTTTTAATTAACGTCTCAAATTTTTCTTAAAAGGAAAATCTTAATACAAAAACAACCAGGTTCAAAAAAAAGTGTCACAAAATTTCTGCTCTGCGGCGGCAGAGGGGTTTATACCGGCACCCACCATTCTGATTCAACTATTCCCGCTAAGTTTATTTATACCCATTATTGACATTCATTTTAAATTAAACTTCATTACGCGAAATTTTCACATCTATGATAGAAAGTAACTACTATCTTCACTATAGAGATAACAAACATCTCAAACAATATTAATTTGAAATTACTCATCAAACAAGACCCGAATTACACAATGCGTCACGACGTCCACCCGCTCGTAATTGAGTCGTCCGCCTATTCACCGCTTCCATGGTTCGGGCCTGAGCCTCGCGTTCTATTCATGAAACTTTTAATGAAAAAGCCCTTTTCACATTATTAGAACGGCACAACAGAGTCTCCATTATTATTTTTTGCTACTGCACGCTCTATGCACCGTACTTATATAGCGGCCGTGATACCAAAACAAAAAAAATTTTCTAACAGAAGCTAATGTGCAATTAGGGAGAGTCAGCGCAGAGGCACTAAGCTTTCATACCTCAACAGTGGCTCGAAGTCACCCACTGCGCCCCTCGCACGCCCAACATATCATATAGTTTCAAACATTAGTCATGTTCAAACTTAATAAACTCTTTAAATTCAACTTTAAACAGGATTTAAAGGACTACATCATATATATCCGACTAATTCTCTTGAGCTATCTTGGGTCAGACTATGGCATGATAGCTCTTTAAAATCTCATATTACACATCCATCTCGACCCTATTTCTGCTGATGTGCACCTATTAAAGCCTAGATTTTTTCACGATCAAAAATCGTATCTCTTTCTACGTTAGCACGCGTTAGTCATTTGTCCTCAGATATCAACACCCTGGTTAACGATTGCGTTTATCCCGAAAAATAATTAAGCGTCCACTTCCAAGTAGCAATCGGTGTGCATGCTACATAGATCTCGATTGCCATATTATTCCTAACTATGAGTAGAGACTATCAAGTCAACAAACATAAACACGATTTTTTTTTCATCACTGGCCAAATTTAACACTATTTTCTTGAATGATTCTTTGACACTTGCATTCCAAATCCTGGCTTCCAGGTCTCTCTCTCTATCACGGTAAAGTTATTGACGAATAGAAGATAAAATATTATCCTTTTACCTGTCTTTTGCACAAATGCTAAGGTTCTTAAAATATCTCAAAATTCACGCAAAGAAATTTCATTTCCTGAATCCTTAGCATTATACACTTATACACTCATACTTACACAAAATTAAATACGACAGTCCTCAATTACTAGATACTATCACACAGAACTACTAAATCTAAACTATTCGCCACTAACTCTAACATTAACCTTAACAAAAAGCCTTAAAAAGCCGGTCTGATTCCTTGGTAATATCTCTTTTCTAGTTGGCTCACTGGATTTCTCACGAACAGTCATCAGCATCCAACCAGCAATGGTCAGCACATCATCTTTCCATCGTCCAAATCCCTTGATAATCTGCAGTTTCATATGATTCTTCAATGTCCTTAATGGAAGCGCTCCCCGCCTTGCCTCATCACACTTACGACCAAGATCATTGCCAAAAAGAGTTTAGCATGGGAATGAATAGGAAATGCACTTTTCACAAGGGACATGCGACCATCGCACATTTCTTTAATAAGCCATCTAAGAACGGTTTTTCCAAATACCACTTTATACTTCAGACAAGACCTGATATATGCTTCAGAGTTCTTCGACTATCATCTTGAAAAACGAAAGCCACGCTTTTCTTTCTCAAACGGGGACCGCACAGAGCCTCTCTTCAATAATCCATTGTCCTCTTGGTTACAAATTCCCAACACCGATTTGGTGGTTCCACGCAACAAATTCCCTCGCTTATACTCTTTGCTGTAGCCTAACTTTTCCTACGACAGCCAGATTTCTGGGCGAAAGGTATCGAGACCCCTCTGAATTACTCTCTCCCCATTGCCTTCTGAACAAAAGTTTCATCATTAAATCCAAGTTTAAATGATTGCAGTGTGGGTAGCAAAATTTTTTGGCGGATCCAACACCAGAGGAACGTCAGACTGAACACTTCCGGCTTGTGTACCCTAGGACATATGCCAGCTCCCTTACCTGAGGCCAATCACGTCAATTAGTGGTCTCAATTAAGTCTAGCTCAACTGGTCCCATGAGACACAAGAAGCAGCAACAACTATTCTCTGTAGAATCCAGCTTACATTCCCATTAACATGCATATAACTTCTCAGAATCTCAGGAGAGATTCATTGATGACCTGTGATATTGGCTGCACCCTTACAAGCAGATATACCTATATATCCATATTGTCATACTGTTCTTTGAGCCATGGATCGACATGCCAGGCTATGGGATAGATGCCTTACATTAAATAATATACAAAAGAACTCTTTCAGGGCTCTCATTTGAGATGAATCTAATAAGAGACGCCACTCAGATGCTATATGCATCTGACGTAGTAAATCAAGAGAGAATAACCATCTAATCATTGTCGGCACGAATAACAAAAGCAGGATCATCTACACATGCTAAAAGTATGCTGCTAAGATTAAAATTTCCCTCATTTTGGTCAGTAACTAGATCCGCGCACACATTTTCCTCAAGTACCAATTTTTTACTCTTCTAGTCTTGACGCCGTGATACAGTTCTGCTTTCTACTTTTCGACACTATCCAAATGTTACTTTTACACAAATGCTCAATAGCCCTTAGACAATAAAAAAGCATGAGCTGGAATTAGGCTCGATACACACTAAATTGAGAACTCCAGACATCTTAGCTTTGCATAACTAGGAGGCATGCAGCCGTTAAATGGAAGAATATATGGAGATCTCTTCCCCCAGGAAATATGAAATAGCACGAGATCCACTTTTTATTTATACCAGCCGCATAGCGCGCGAAAGACAGGGTGCGTGAGTGTGGGCGCTTTATGTTAAATACAATATTCAATCTGTATTAATTGAGATGGATTGATTTCAGGAATTACATGGATATTGAATGTATAAGTGAGGATGAAGTTTGAAATTAACAAATGCTACATAAATAAACATTCGATATAGAGGGCAAAATTCATCGCACCTTCTGGTCCATTAAAATCGAGACAGTTCAGCACGTAGAAACCCCGAACGAAACTCCAGAGCGACAGCATGCACCAGCTAAAGCAAAACAGGCCCATATGAGTTCATACCATGGGTGATTTAATTTTCGGCATTCATCTCCGCTCCTTGAGATCTAATCATGGACCCATCAGTAGCTTTCTGCCATTCCATAAATTGTCATACTACGATAACCTTTTGACCCAGGTGGTCCAAGAACCACAGATACGATGCACTTACTAGACCTTAAATTCACCACACTAAAGATAGAAAAAGTATGGTGGCATAAGGTTAGAGTTGAGTGTAGAATTTACGACACTTCGAGTCAGACTAATAATATAATAAGCATGTAATAACTAGCTAAATGTAACCCTCAATGCTGGGCCCAAATTGCAAGCCTTATAAGAAAAGCTCTAGCATTCCGACCAACCAATGGCGTCCTTTACACAAATTCGAGGACATGCACTTATGTTACAAACTACCCAGCCTGGCCGAAAACGACAGTTTAAAGACCAAAAACTCATGTTTTATCACTGTACCGAGCACACATCTGTTTGAACGGCAAATCTTTAACGATCATGAATTCCAGTCAGTCATGCTTATTACAAGATAAACCCCATTAGTTCTGCGCTGCAAAGCAGCGCAAAAAGCTTTGGTGCGAAGACGAGGATAGACGGAGAAAATTACATGACACAGAGCGTTAGATGTTCTACCCTAATCATAATTCACAACTGGCAAGATAACCTACGGGAAGATCCGATTTAGCAATAATCTAATCAGGAAACTGAAGGAGAAATGAACCTGTAAACCAACAATAAGAAGCGGCAAAGAGAGCAGGCTACAGATAATTAAATTTAGCCATAGGAATGCAGTAATAGAACTCTGAAGAAGTTTTCTTTAGCCACTCTTCATAAATTTAAAAAGTCAAGATATAGGCACGACTTTGCTCCCAATGTAAAATTCGAGCACAATCATTAGTGGGACGTTCAGATAAGGAAATGAGTCAACACTCTCTTCCACCATCGCCGTCTATTCTGCTCAGCTGTGGTACCTAGAGGCAAGACTTCCAGTATATAGTCTCTGCGAGACTCATAATAGTTCTCTGTAATGCATGAAACAAACAGACCTTCACAGACATTAATTCAATTCCTGATGGTCTAAATGATATAAAACGCCTTACATTAGATCATATTACCCAAAGTAAGAGCTGCAGGCCTCTGATGTACTACTATGCTAGACACATTACTGAAACGAGGGTGAGTACCAGCTATTGCAAAGGCACTGTCCATTTGCACCATTTTATAAGCATCACATCCAACCTATAGCATTTCGGTGACACGGTAACACAGATGAACTGGGAAACGCAACATGGCCATATGTGATGAAGCCGACAGCCACCCTATTATCAACGAACCGTACAGTAAGGGACCAGATTGAGACAAATTATTAGCCAGCTCAGCATTAATCATCTTCCTGGTTTGTCAAAGTATCTAGGAGAGTTACGAAAGAGTACCACTAATAGAAAAAAAATATAATCGTAGAGAAGTACTACACAAACGCGGTACTTGCTCATGGACCCCACGCCACACCATGGATGTTCAGCAATAGGGTACGGTCATGTCAGGACACACTCTATCCTATCTATCAGAATCTGTAATGGGATACATTACTGAACGTGCATAGCGGCATTCAACGGAGATTCCCCATTTGACAACTATATGCTACTACTTTAGACCCTTAGTAAAGCTCTATTGAATAAGGATTCCCCACATCCAAGGGCTGATGAAAAAGTCCTATTCTGCAACTGTCGGTCAATTACTGCCTGCGCCAGTGAATACATGGTCTGGCTATCTAAAGACGTGCAGTTGCAGGAAATAGAAAAACACGTTATGATAACACCTAGAACTGGGAATAACACAACTCAGGGACAATACGATGGAAGAGTGGTAGCTTCCCACAGAGGTTCAGTGACATGCGCGGCACACCCGATTGTTCCTCATCATCATATATAAATCAGAGCTCTAGGGCACTCATCCAGGTAGACCTTAAATGCAAAGGTTTCTCAAAAGTTTGCAAGATCTGATACTCAAGTGGGCCACCTCAGTCTAGCGAATAGTGAACCAATGGAACTGCTATTATGAACCGCTTCACAAACATGATCTTCCACTCAACACCCTTAGGGTGGGCAACTGACATACAGTGGCAAATGAATTTTTTCAATAGTAAAACACACGTGTATTAAGGCTACCTCTTCCACCTAGATCGTTGACTCACAATAATTCAAACGTCTTCCAACAACAACGATCCCAGACTGGAGACTGAGGGCGGCGCGATGCGCTCGTGGCGGTCTTGACTGGACCAAGCAAATGACGCAGCTTAGGCGCTGATTATAACGCCGTACAATCTTGACACAGTAGCCACAACTCACCCCGTATTGATTTTGGAACGCTCACGCAAAAAAGTCTAAATAAGCATTTGCTGGCGGCGCCAATAATAAATCCGCAAATGTTGGCTTTACCAAGAGCCAGCCAGCGAAATCAGTTCGCATCACTACAGTAGAACTGTCGGCTAACACTGCACTTCATCAACATCAGCCTCAGGTCACTAGGCCCGCAAGTCAATTTAAGTACGTATTTGTGCACAAAGTTTGAGGCTCCACCCTTATTTAAAGAAGAGCTTACGATATGCTAGAGATCGCGAGCTGCAACCGTTATACCGACAACCAAACGGCACTATAGTCTTTCTTGGCCTTTGAAGGACGTTTACAGAGCCTATCGAAGGGCTGACAGGACATCAGGCAATCATTTTCTGCTAGAAAGGCTCGACTCTCTCATGACTGCGGGACCACTGGAATTACAGCAGTTACTACCGAAAAGATATTTTACCATCTATTCCAATACAGAGTATCACATAAACTCTTTTTCATTGGCTAAGACACATGGACAGGTGACCATGAGGGGACCCCATCCAATAATAGAAAAACCAAAGAAGACAAGCGTATGCCAACTCGTGATACTAAGAACACACTGCACTTCAGCTCAAAATAAGGCGTTGTGTAAATTTTTCGAATAGGTCTGCACAGCAGCGACGTTGCTTGCAGTGTGACTACGATTGACAACATTAGAAAGGTCTTGCATTCGATATCTGGCATAGGGGTTGCTGAATCAATATAATATATTGACCGAAGCCACATTGGCGCGGTTATTAGGTTGATAAGAGTTTAGACGTGTAGATGGGCATGAGTGTGACCATAACTTAGTTATTAATGCATACGTGGAATGTTTGCGCCAGGTATCACTATTATATGATCATTTCACCTTCGACTAAGCCAAATTGGTTATTGGATCCTATCGTAGCTTCCTGACAACACAAAACTGACAAGCCCGCTACGCCGGTGCCTTTGTGATTTGAAATAGCCACGCATGTTATGCCGCCAAGGGTAGCTGGCCATTGCACCCTGCGGACCAGTCTCTGATTACGGCCCCATGTGGGCTGTGTTTACATGTCCTATAATCTCTTAACGCTCTTAACTGTACTTGAAAAGACCGCACTAAATGTCCCTCAACTACACCAAGAGTCATCAACTGGTTCATTGAGTAAAATAGATTTCTCTCATAAAATGCGTACACTTTACTGTTTATCGTGTTAAATTGCGACCCCGTCTCTACCCCGGATTGTACCGGGGCGAATGCTACCCATCTCGTCCTCTCTTACCATTAAATTGCACCTCCTGATAGTTAGCATAGCCCCATACAATCCGATAGGGCCTGCACACAACATCTTCTGATCATGACAGAGCGATTCAATGATAATTGGGACTGTCTATCGAGGCTAGTTCAAGTTTGGCGACTACCCCATACATAATGGTGTTTTTTGTATACACTTAGCCTTTCTTGCAGAAAACCCCTCCTTTTAGAATTCAAACACCTACAAGAACACACGTCTTCTCATGATGCATCGTATTGCTTCGCCCCTCCCATTATCTATGGGTATAGCACAAACAACTTCCCCACTGCGCATCATAAATGAGGAATAGGCAAACTCGAGTAGTTGACAGCTTCCTTTCATTATCCTTCAAACCAAATCGCAATAACCTCCCATGATAATGCTAGAACAAGACTGAAAATATAAGAATGAAGGCCCAGACCTAATCGCTTTTCACGTATGCGTCACTAACAGGACAACCCCACAAATGACAATCAGACTGTAAATTCTTCTTCCACAGGTCTCTTGTGACATTGATTTCCGCTTTTTGTAGATTGTTGGTACGAAAAATGCACATACAAACGCAAAAACTTTGTGCTTGGCGTTACTTTTACATTGGTCGAGGCATCGCCTGTTTGGATCAGAGAAAAATTCAAATAATAAAACACCCCTAGACAGTAAAGCGCCTTTCCGGCTACAGAAGGGCAAAGACTCTAAACTAAGAGTAACAAGACCAATCCCCATGGTCCATAAGTCCTGAAACATGCATGCTGATGCTTGCACGACGTACAATGACCAAAGTAAAGGGTAACCAACATATATCGTTGCTACAATAACTCAAAAACTGTCACAAGATACACATCTAAATTTAAAATTGATTGCAAAACTAATCGCGTCCTTACTTTACAATCGAGAATTACTTAACAATCTGGAAAATCATGTAACGATCTCCAAACATTACATAAAAACGAGAACGTACATTGAGCCATATCTTGATTGCAAGATCTTTTGAAACATCAGCGTCACAATCATGCTATAAAGTAAAACCACAAACCCAATATCTCTGACTGAATCCCATTTGTTAGATCGAGACTTCCAGTGTCTATAGTCCACTTCATAATCATTAATGGTTATTAGATATGAACTTCAATCATCTTTCCAACCTTAACAACAAAAAAACAATATATAAAATAATTTTTACACAACGTTGAAATCAGTACTTCTAAATAAATTTATTTCATAAAAAAGATCTCTCAAGACTACCTTTCTTATCTAATAACCTATACTTATCCTTAAAAGATTTAATCTTTTAAAAAGTATAGGTCTCCGGCGCGAGCAAAGCCGCGCGACAGAGATTTTTAAAAGGCACGGACTCCTGGGCCAAGCAGGATCAGCCCGGAGATTGAGCATCCCTAACTAACTTAGCTACACAAACTTACTCACCATATTAAAATCTATATACTATATTATCCGACCATTATATATACTACTATCATATATTATATATACATCACTCGTGTTTGAAAATAGTCGATGCTAATACTACGTATTATATATATATAACTCTAATAGGCATCACCTCCTATATAAATATACCGTAATATAGATATATATATTTCATACACGATGATATCCACTATCATATACATATAATATATCCTTTTCTCGTTATACTGCCTCTGCTATCTGTTCCAAGAATTGGGCAGCAAGCCTGAAGGTGCCCCCACCCTACACACGAGCATCCAGGACACAAGAAAAGCAGATAGGCAGTACATGTACATACAGTCAACCTACAGAACAGCCAGCGCCCTCTTACCGCCCCCTCAGTACCATCCTAAACGTCAGCCTGAGCCCCGAAAAAACTCATCGCACAGTCAGCCAAAATCACCCTAAAGCTTCAGGGACCAGCGACGTGGACCCTTCACTATGCTGATCGTCAAGGTAAGGGCTATCATACCCTTGCCACCGGTGGGCCACACACCCATACCCCTCACGCCAATCCCCCGCCATTCACATCCAGTCTAGTACCCCTTTTTTCTCGCCTCGTTCCACACTCGGCGCAATTCTCTCTTCAACAACAGTCCTACGATTACTGACCAATCCCACTTTTTCCCTCGTCGGGATCTCTCCCAGAGCCTCATGTAGTCGACGTTCCCAACACACTCCGCCTACTTATACAATACGCATTAACCATCCCCCGACTAATCATTCATCCTTTCCATATGGACAATACCCATCTCAAACATAAACTACCATCACGTTCTTATTCTCTCATTTACCCTCTTTCTCCACACCACACCACTTCTTCTAACTGACGTTCATTCATTTCCTTAGTTTCTCACACCTAAACACCCCTCAAGATTGTCCATCTGAAACAATGAAACTTATAGATCCATCATACTGTCTATATCTCCATATTCATCTATACTTATAATCACAACCATATAATTTATAACTACCACAACACACACTATCACTACATACTCACCATAATACGTACATACCTACTATATTACTTACTAGTCTACCTACACACTATACGTATTACGATACCGATCTATAATAACTACGTATAACACTATATCAACTATAATCCTAATAATCACTATACATACTACTATATTATTATATCATAGATCATGGCGTGGGGTCGACATGCGGGACTCACACACCGCCACTGGCGTGAACCACCCAAAATGTGGGAGGATGTGCACACGCAACGCCAACGTATATATCACATATACATATATAGTATAAACTATATACTATATACTAATTATATACCATAAGCATTATATATATATACCAATCTTACTATATACCTCTACCATACATATATACTACCTATTATGACTTACTCAGTAACCTATGACCTATTCCCGAACTACCCTACCTATATACCATACATAATACCACTATATATACCATAATACATATAACGATACTACCACAATATAACATCATCACATACGAAGACTACTTCACTATAGATATAGCATATATTAATAATAGTAGTATCAGAACATACATATATACTAATACATACTCTATAGCATAGTACTAAATATATAAACAACCTATACCTACCAGACCTATACCTCAATACTACCTTATACTATAAAATATACCCACATTACCTCACCTACCTAATACCTACCTACTATACCCTATACTATACTACCTAATATAATACTCCCTATCTATATCCATCATCACGGACACTATGAACTTTCCTCTAACCCTTAACTACTACACATCTCAACTACTATATTATTACATATCTAAATATAGCTATGAGTAATTTCACGGAGATACATAACAATATCATCATTATATATCACGGTATACTCATACGCCACATATACTATACCCCTAACTATAACATACTATACTTCGAGATTTAATGTCTCCCCTTTCTCTCATTCCTACAGTTTAGACTATATAGTAAACGATATTGATAATCACCAGATAATAAAAAAAAAAAAATTCAAAAAAAATAAAGAGAACCAAGGGATATATGTAGCCCTCCATTTGGAAATAGCAACACCCTGAGGATTCCACCTGAAAAAGGTTTTGTCCCTAACTATAGGGTGAGTAGGAAAAGGTGTTATGTTTTAGGGTCTTGTTTTTGCTTGGGATGGTCAAGTAAAATTTTAAGGAGAGAATAAATTTTAAAAATTAACAAAAAAATCAATACTTTATTTTATTTGTTAATAATGATTTAATCATTTGTAATTGTTTACGAAAATAAACAAAGAAAATTTAGTTTTTTATAACAACATTTATATTAATGAATAAGATCTCTCAAAGAGGGAGGGGGGATTTGTTATGTAGTATTTCTTGTCTTAATTTAGGACCCTGGTTGGGGACCAGAAATCTCAATTAATAAGAGAGGAAAAGAAGCAAAGTGGTCTTTACCAAAAAGAGAAGAAGGAAGCAATCCCCAGTGCATGCCAACAGCATCTGGTGGACAAGGTTCTAGTAGCTTGTCCAACGTCCTCATCTCTCAAGACTCATCCATCAGATTTCCTCTGGGAGGAAAACCATGACAAACCCCAAGGTATGATGCCTATAAGAGTATCCTTTACCCTATAGCAAATAAAGAAGTTCTTGGCATAGATTTATAACTTCAGTATTATTTATATACTTTAACTTAAAGACTGTATTAATTATATTGTGTACATATTTTTTTTCTGTTTGACATTTATATGGGCCAATTTTAATAATTTTAAATAAATTTTAAACAAATCAGTAAAGAAGTTCAATGCAAATATATTGCCTGAAAAAAGTATGAATATTCGAACATTAACAAAATGACGAAGCCTATTAAAAAATGTTTTAAAATCCCTTCTGAGTTGAAGAAAATTTTTGATGACAATATTTTAAAACCTTCGAGAGTGAAAACAGTTACAGCAGGGCTGCAGCTCTGACTCCGGCTCCAGCATTTTAAAATTACTTGGCTCTGACTCTGGTATTTTAAAATTACCCGGCTCTGACTTTAAAATTGTTCGGCTCCGGCTCCTAGTTATAATTCCTTCTCCATTTACACTTATGAAATCATTAATTCTCTGTTACAAAATTTTTATGGTATGATGAAATTGAATGTTTGTTAATGACATCTTTATTAACTTAGAATTAAAAACTTAGAAAATATTTTATAGAAAATAAGATTTTTAAGAAATACAGAAAAAGAATAATTCACTTTCTTCCTAAATTTTAATATAATTCCTCTTTGAACAATGAACTGCTTGTTCATTTACGTCATATAATTTTACTAAAAGTTATTTTTTTGTTTTTGCTTTTTTATTATTTTTTGAAAAAAACGGAAAAATTATATTTCAGTTTCATCCTAAGTTTAAAATAATTCCTCTTTGAACTATGAACTGCCTGAACATATGTAATATAATTTTATTCAAAGCAGATTTTTTTATTTAAAAAAAAAAAAAAAAATTCACTTTCTCCCAAATTTTAAAATAATTTCTCTTTGAACTGCCTGAAGCATATGTAATATAAATTTATTCAAAACAGTTGTTTCTTAAAAATAAAACTTCTTCAATAAAATTCTCCTTTAACGATGTCCTTAGATCCGATTTTATTATTTTTAAAGCAGAAAATAAGCTCTCAACATTCACTTGACTAGGAGGCAAAGCTGTAATTGTGTAAGCCACATCTTGCAAAATTTTAGGATAACTAGGGATTGCCTCTTTAACTGTTAACTTTGATTTCCGGTCGATTTTCATTATTTCATCTAATGCCTTATGGAATTCTACTTTGTATTTTTCTAGAGGATTTTTAGGTTGAAGGTCTTTTACTGGTAGATTGTCTTTTTTCAATCGCTTTTCTGCATGTTCCAGTTGGTCCCATTGTTTGTCAAATTTTACTTCTTCATCTGACAAGATACCACAAGGGAGGATTCCTGAAACTGCTGAACTATCTGACTCCGACCCAGATTTCTGTTTGATAGTGTTATTCATTTTAAGTCCTAGTTCACAAAGAGCATTCCTAGCTTTTAATATCAGATTTTCAGTTCTGAGGAAGATTCTGAACTGTGGATCAACAAAGATGGCCGACAAAAATATTTTGTTTTCAGTTAACATTCTTTCCCTTCTTTCCATGGAATTTTTTATGTCATTTGCTAAAATCCCTTCTCTATAATTTAGCTTTTCCCTTGTGCAAGCATCCATTTTTAAATGCACGAAGCGTCCCTTTAAGCAATTTTTAAGTTTATTTTTTTGCTTATCCGCTTCTTCTAGAACTATTTTACGAATATTTTCCCAGTCTAAAAGGACTTCCAGTTTCGAAGCCATGTCTCCACACAGTTCTTTAAATCATAGTCTTGCAAAAAAAAACTAATGGGTCACTATCTTTAACAACTATTATAATCAATTATATTTTGAATTTTTCACTTTACATAGACAGAACAAGTTATTGACAATTGAAAAAAAGTATCCACTTTATTCTGAGTTTTTGAAAATAAAGGTGTATCTTGAACAGCTTTTGTTTCACCTTTTTAACAATTGCAACAATGTCTGGATGAGAGCGTTTTGAATGTCGTATTAATTTAAAGGATCTAGTAGATGTATAGTGACCCCCATAAGTAACTGGTGGTTCGGTAAACTCTTTTAAGCATGATCGAACTGACTGTTTCCCATCAACTGTGTTAACTATTTCATATTGACAAATGAAAGTACTTTTATCTTCAGAGTGAGTAATATATTCAAGTACATGAGGTGTTTTCGATTTTGGTTTAGTTGACATGATTTTTCTAAGGATATTAAACTTAATTAATTAAAGTTATCTATAGA
>JABUQX010053808.1:32500-39011 GCA_015478945.1 Trachelipus rathkii | reverse complement strand
ATTATTATTATTATTATTATTATTCTGAGGAAGTATTATGTCCAGCAAAGCTTTTTACTTTATTTATATTGTAAGATTATTCATTTAGGTATTACCTATTTAACTACATTATATGTGGTTTTAAAGCCTACCAGGAATTCAATATTGTTATAGCTTCAGAGTATCGTATATATATATAGCATATATATATATATATATATATATATATATATATATATATATATATATATATATATATATATATATATATATATATTTCAATTCTCACCACGGCTCATGGGCAAATCCCTATTGAAAGATGTGGTGTAAAGTGTAAAATAATAATGGTAAAATAAAAATATCTATGCCCAGGTAACACAAATTTTGCAGATGAGTATAAGTCCTTGCTTTGAAGTAAGGTAGATTGAATTTAGTAGGAAATGCAGATGAAAGAATCCCACAGAAACAATAGTGCTGTAAAGAGATGCACCACAACAAACAAGCCAAAAGTTACTGTCTGTAGAAAATTCACGTGAAAACGCTGTACCTTTGCTCAGCCTGGGCACCATATAATATATATATATATATATATATATATATATATATATATATAAGATATATATATATATACATATATATATAAAGTATATGTTGTTATTAAGGCTGTTGTTATTATTATTAATGGTATATATATGTATATAGTTGTTAGTATAGCATATATATATATATATATATATATATATATATATATATTTTTATATATATATATATATATATATATATATATATATATATATATATATATATATATATATATATATATATATATATATTTTTTATATATATATATTATATATATATATTATATTAAATATAGATATACAAGATTTGTATATATATATATATATATATATATATATATATATATATATATATATATATATATATATATATATATATATATATATATATATATATATATATATATATATATATATACCGTATATATATATATATATATATATATATATATATATATATATATATATATATATATATATATATATATATATATATATATATATATATATATATATATATATATATATATATATGATTTCTGTGAAGAGAGAGGTATGTGTGTAAGTAATACTTTCTTTAAACACAAGAGTATCCATAAGTATACTAGAGTTGGTGTAGGTAGAGATGGTATCGAAATGAAAAGTATGATTGATTTAGTGTTGGTGAAGAAGGAGATGTTGAAGTATGTGTTGGATGTTAAATCAGTTAGGGGTTTAGGAATGGGATTATCGGATCATTATGTTGTTCTATGTAAAATTAAGTTAGTGGGGGCTTGGATGGAGAGGAAGGTGATACGAAAGGAAGTAGGTAAAATTAAGAGTGAGAAGTTAAGTGAACAAGATAATAAGGATAAGTATATAAGAGCGCTCGCTAGTAAAACGGTTGAATGTGAACAAGTTGATACTGAACAAATCTGGGGGCAAATGAAGGAAGCAATTGTTAGTAGTGCAAAGGAAGTGTATGGATGTGCTAAAGTAGGAAGTAAGAATGTTAACAGTGAATGGTGGAATGAAGAGGTGATGAAAGCTGTTAAAGGTAAAAAAGAAGCGTGGTTGAATGTACTAAAAGCAAATGATGAAGACTCAAAAGAAAGATGCTTGGAATTATATAAGGAGGAAAAAAGAAATACTAAAAGGTGTATACGTAGGAGAAAACAAGAGGTAAATGAACAGTTTGGAAGGAGGATGAATGGGGACTTACAAGGGAATAGGAAGCTCTTCTGGAAGGAAGCGCGAAAGGTTAAGAATGAGAATAAGGGAATCTGCTTAGAATAATGAATAGGGATGGTGCTTTTGTAACTGATGAAGTAGGTGTGAGAGGAGTGTGGAAAGAACACTTTGAGAATCTGCACAATATTAACAGTAATGAAGAGGTGATAGTGAATGTGTGTGGGTTTGATGGTGCAAGAAGGAATAGGTATTTTGGGGATGAGGTTATTAGTAAGGAGGAGGTAATGGGTAGAGTGAAAAAGTTGAAGAATGGTAAATCTACAGGTATAGATGAAATTACTGGTGAAATGATCAAGAACGGAGGCGAGATGATGATTGATTGGATTTGAAGTTGTGTAATAAAGCGCTTATGGAGGGTATAGTTCCAAGGGATTGGAGGAGAGCGGTAATAGTACCCTTATATAAGGGTAAGGGAGAAAAGGGGAACTGTAGAAATTATAGGGGAATAAGTTTATTGGAGTGTTGTAGGGGAAGGTATATAAGGGTATTTTGGTCGAAAGAGGCGGTCGAGTGACTGAAGGGACTGATTGGTAAAGGACAAGGTGCATTTAGGAGTAGGTGGATCAAACTTTTACATTGAAACAAATGATTGAGAAAATGAGGGAGAAGAAGAATAAATTGTATTTAGGTTTTATGGATTTGCAACAGGCGTATGATAGAGTTAATAGGGAAGCTTTATGGCAGGTGTTAGTGATATATGGTGTTGGTGGTAAGCTATAGAAATCAAAAGTATGTATGACGATAGTGAAGCGTGTGGAAAACAAATGGTGTCAATGGTGATTGGTTTAGGATTAATAGCGAGTAAGACAGGGTTGTGTTATATTCCTTGGTTAATTAATTTGTATATATTAAGCTATGAAAGAATTCGAGGTGGGAATGGCAGAAGGATGGCAGGTAATGGTGGAGAATGGAGATGAGTGGAGGGTGCCCTACCTATTATATGCGGATGATTTGATTCTGTGTGGCGAATCTGAAGAGAGTTTGAGAGGATTGGTAGAGAGATTTGGCAGGGTGTGTAAAAGGAGGGGCTTGAAAGTAAACGTGAATAAGAGTAAGGTTATGGTTGTGAGTGAGGACACTCCTCAGTGTGAAGTTATGTTAGATGGTGAGCAGCTAGAACAAGTGTCTGAGTTTAAATATTTAGGGTATATGTTGGATGAGAAAGGAACGGACGATGCAGAGTGTAGTAGGAAAGTTGTGAATGGCAGGAAGGTGGCTGGTGCAATTAAATCGTTGGTGAATGTAAAGGGACTAAGTCTTGAGTGTGCTAGGGTCTTACATGAGGGTATGTTGTTACCTGTGTTATTGTATGGTAGTGAGACTATGGTCTGGAATAAGAAGTATAGATCTAAAGTTCAATGTGTTCAGATGGACAATCTTAGGGGTGTGCTAGGTGTGAGAAGAATTGATAAAGAGAGGAATGAACGTATTAGAGAGTGGTGTGGTGTGAAGAAAGGGGTAAATGAGAGAATAAATGAAAGTATGTTGAGATGGTTTGGTCATGTGGAAAGGATGAATGATAGTCGGTTGGTTAAGCGGATGTATAGTGGTGAGTGTGTTGGGAACCGACCGGCTGGGAGACCGAAGAGAAAGTGGATTGAGTCGGTGAACGAATGTCTGAAGGAGAGAAATGTGAGTTTGGCAGAGGCGAGAGTAAGGGTGCATGATAGGAGAGAGTGGCGGGGTTTTGTATGGGGGCATGGTTGTGGCCCACCTGGGCCAAGGGATGAACCCTTACATTGACGATTTACCATAGTGAGGGTCCGTCGGGGTCCCATGAAGCTCTAGGGTGGATTTTCTGTCTGTGACGAGTTCTCACTAATTAATGGTACAGAGGGGGCGGTAAGGCTGGGCTTTCTTTTCGACATTTGTCATGTTCTCCTACTACTTTTCTTTTCCGGTGCTTGTAGCACACCTTACTCCCAGTCTTGGGAAAAAGAGGTAGCTAAAGAAAGAAAGAAAGAATATATATATAATAATAATAATGTACTAAATTATTTTTTAACATTTATGTATAAATGTTTTTTTATATAGATTGCATAAATTCGAATACTTTCCTTGATGGGAATATTATAAAATCAATATCATATGATTACCCTTTGCTGAACTAGTACCATTTTTTTAGTTTATATAGTTTTTTTATATAGATAGTAAATCTTTTCTTTAGGAAACTTCTACATATCTTAGTATCTTTATTAGGAAAATATATAAATTTTATTGTTTTTCGTACAAAACTCATACATATCTTTTTCTGTAAAAATATGGCTATTTATTATTATTAATATTATTATATTATTTTTTTTTTTTTTTTTTATCAACTATCCTATATGCTAGATAACTGATCTGTATGCACTATGTAATTTTTTATTAATAGAATGACAAATGTAAATTATTTCCAGAATTCCTGTATTCTCATAATTTCTGAATTTATTGAGCATTTTGAGTGTGGGTTCTTCATTTTTCACCCACATTATTACGGCAATTGTAATTAGTTTATTTATTTATTATTAGAATAATGAATAGGGATGGTGATTTTGTAACTGATGAAATGGATGTGAGGGGAGTGTGGAAAGAACACTTCGAAAATCTGTATAATATTTGAAGTAATGAAGAGGTGATAGTGAATGTATGTGGGTTTGAAGGTGCAAGAAGGTATAGGTATTTTGGGGATGAGGTCATTAGCAAGGAGGAGGTAATGGGTAGAGTGAGAAAGTTGAAGAATGGTAAATCTCCAGGTATAGATGAAATTACTGGTGAAATGATCAAGAACGGATATGAGATGGTGATTGATTGGATTTGGAAGTTGTGTAATAGAGCGTTTATGGAGGGTTTTGTTCCGAGGGATTGGAGGAGAACAGTAATAATACCCTTATATAAATACCCTTATATAAGGGTAAGGGAGATAACGGGAACTAGGAATTATAAGGGAATTAGTTTATTGAGTGTTGTAGGGAAGATATAAGCTGGTATTTTGGTCGAAAGAGTTCGTCGAGTGACTGATGGACTGATTGGTGAAGAACAAGGTGCGTTTAGGAGTGTTGAGGATGTGTGGATCAAATCTTTACATTGAAACAAATGATTGAGAAAATGAGGGAGAAGAAGAATAAATTGTATTTAGGTTTTATGGATTTGCAACAGGCGTATGATAGGATTAATAAGGAAGCTCATGGCAGGTGTTAGTGATATATGTAAAGTTGGTTTTGGGCTCTGAATGGAATCAAGAAGTATGTAAGGACGATAGTGAAGCGTGTGTAAGAATAAATGGTGTCAAAGTGACTGGTTTTATGAATAGCGGAGTGAAGCAGGATGTTATGTCCCTTGGTTATTCACCCCATATGGATGGGGTTATGAAAGAATTAGAGGTGGGGTAGCAGGGGAAGGTGTTAGAATGATGGAGAATGAAAGAGAGTGGAGGGTGCCCTACCTATTATATGCGGATGATTTGGTTTTGTGTAGTGAATCTGAAGAGAGTTTGAGAAGATTGGTTGAGAGATTTGGCAGGGTGTGTAAAAGGAAGGGTTTGAAAGGAAATGTAGATAAGAGTAAGGTTATGGTTGTGAGTGTGAGATCCTCGTGGAAGTTATGTTAGAAGGTGAACAGCTGGAACAAGGTCTGAGTTTAAATATTTAGGATATATGTGTGATGAAAAGGGAACGGATGATGCAGAGTGTAGTAGGAAAGTTGTGAATGGCAGGAAGGTGACTGGTGCAATTAAATCGTTGGTGGATGTGAAAGGACTAAGTCTTGAGTGCGCTAGGTTCTTACATGAGGGTATGTTGTTACCTGTGTTAATGTATAGTAGTGAGACTATGGTCTGGAATAAGAGGTATAGATCTAAAGTTCAATGTGTTCAGATGAACAATTTTAGGTGTGAGAAGGATTTATAAAATGAGGAATGAATGTATTAGAGAGTTGTGTGGTGTGAAGAAAGGGATAAATGAGAGAATAAATGAAGGTATGTTGAGATGGTTGGTCATGTGGAAAGGATGGATGATAGTCGGTTGGTTAAGCGGATGTATAGTGGTGAGTGTGTTGGGAATCGGCCAGCTGGGAGACCGAAGAAAAAGTGGATTGAGTCAGTAAAGGAATGCCTGGAGGAGAGAAATGTGAGTTTGGCAGAGGCGAGAATAAAGGTGCATGATAGGAGAGAATGGTGGGGTTTTGTGAAGGGTATGGTTGTGGCCCACCTGGGCCTGGGGATGAACCCTACACTTGACGATATGCCATAGTGAGGGTCCGGCGCTGTCCCGTGAAGCTCTAGGGTGGATTTTCTGACTGCGACGAGTTCTCACTAATAGGTATAGAGTGGGCGGTAAGGCTGGACTTTCTTTTCGACTTGTCATAATCTTCTACTACTTCTCTTTTCCAATGCATATCACGCACCTTACCCCCAGTCTTGGGGAAAAAAAGGAAGATGATGATGAGGATTTATTTATTTTTTTTTTTTTGACTGGTTAACCCTTCCAAATAATTAAGGTCATATTGTCTTAAAGATCTCATGAAGTGAAAACTGCAGCTTCCAAATGGTGTTGAAAATTGTCAGTTTGCATTAAAGTTTGGGGCAAATCTTTTTAGTATTTTGAAAGTGAATTTTTTGTATTCATTTTAAGTCTTGAAAAATTTCTGTGCGAAGCTAAATTCAAATATCTTACTGTGGAAGGTGAAAAAGCTACTAGAAATATAAAGCTATCTTTCTATAATTTAGTTTTTTAACCCAATCC
>JABUQX010053808.1:7500-25000 GCA_015478945.1 Trachelipus rathkii | reverse complement strand
CTTCTCTCCTTTTCTCTACAACATTTATTCCTCTGACATTTCACTTACCCAAACGATTCATAATTTCGCCGAGGAATAGAGGGCGCTTACTGCGATCACGACCTTCTCCGAGGCATGCATTACATTCCTTGGCAAAAGATAAGTGGTAGTAGGACCCAACCTAATACCACGTCTTTCTTAGTCCCTTCTACGACAGCAGGGACATACGATTGTGGGCAATTTTTTCTCCCTTCACACGTATGGATATAAGGGGATAGGGATTGTCTGTAAGGATGTTGTCTAGAAGGGGGTGTGGATATAAGTATGTGTATATGTATGTTGTCTGGAGATGTAGTGTGGATTATTGAACGCCATAACAGAAAGGCAACATTAGGCACTGGAATGTCATAATACCATAAGCAAAATGCAGTATATATATATATTATATAAAATATAATATATATATATATTATATATATATATATAATATTATAATATTATATATATATATATATATATATATATAATTATATATATATATATATATATATATATATATATATATATATTATTAATATATATTATTATATAATATATTATATTATTGTTATTGTTTATATTAATTATTATTATTATTATTATTAATTATTATTATTATTATTATTATTATTATTGTTATTATTATTGCTATTATTATTTTATTATTTTATTATTATTATTATTATTATTATTATTATTAATATTATTATTAGTAGTTGAGTTTTAATATTATTCAAAATTCTTAATATTGTTCAATTAATCGGCAAAATAATCGGCGAAATTTGCCGATGACGATGACGATGACGATTTAAAAAAAATATGCCGATTTTTGCCGATGACGATGACGATTTTTGCCAGATGACGATTCAAGAAACATGAGGTAGAAATATGTATATTATTCATATATATATATATATATATATATATATATATATATATATATATATATATAATATATATTATCACTAATATATATTATTATATTATATATATTATATATATATATATATATCATCCTCCTTTCCCCAGTTTGGGGTGGGATGCGCAACATACACTGGGAAAAAAAATGTCAGTAGAAGAAGTCGAAAAGAAACGATAATCGCCCCCCCTCCCCCTAACATACACACCTTTCCCTCCATACCCTTAAGTGAGAGTTCATAGCAGTGAAAAAAAAAACCTAGGGCTTCTCAAGAGTCAAGACTGTGACGAACCCTCACTGTGGTATTTCATCAATGTATAGGGTTCATCACTTGGGCTAGACACAACCATACCCCTTCACAAGATCCCGCCATTCACTCCTATTATGCACCTTTCCTGTCGCTTCTGCTACTCTCACATTCCTGTACTGACTCAATCCACTTTTTCTTCGGTCTCCCAATTGGTCAATTCCCATCACTCTCACCACTACACATCCGCTTAACCAACAGACTATCATCCACCCTTTCCATATAACCAAACCATCTTAATAAACTTTCGTTTATTCTTCACACCACATAACTCCATAACATGTTCATTCCTCATTTTATCTATTTTTCTCACACATAGCACCCCCCTAAAATTGTCCATCTGAAAAGATTGTACCTTGGATCTATACCTCTTATTCCACACCATATATTCACCACTATACATTAACACCGGTTACAACAAACTCTCCTGTAAAACCTTAGCGCACTGAAGACTTAGGCCCTTTGTATTTGCCAAGGATTTAGTTGCACCAGTCACCTTCCTACCATTTACAACTTTCCTACTACACTCTGAATCATCCTTTCCCTTTTCATCCAACATATTGCCAAAACATTTAAACTCGGATACTTGGTCCAATTGCTCACCATCTGACATGATTTCACACCGCGAATTCTGCTCAGTCATTACCATCACCTTACTCTTATCTACATTTACTTTTAAACCCCTCCGTTTTACACACCCTGCCAAACCCATCTATGCCAATCCTCTCAAACTTTCTTCAGATTCACCACACAAAACCAAATCATCTGTGTCTTATAATAAGCAGGGCACCCTCCACTTTCTTCCATTCTCCATCAGTGTAACACTTTTCCCTACTACCCCCACCTCCAATTCTTTCATCACCCCATCCATGTACAAATTTAACAGCCAAGAAGACATAACATCCCTGCCTCACTTCACTATTAATATTAAACAGTTCAGTCTCAACTCCATTTATTCTTAAACATCTTTCACTATCGATATACATATTTTTAATTCCATTCAGAAGCCTACCACCAACACCATATATCACTAACACCTGCCACAGAGCTTCCCTATTAATCCAGTCATACGCCTGTTGCAAGTCCATAAAGCCTAAATACATTTTATCCCTTTTCTCTTTCATTTTCTCAATCATTTGTATCAGCGTAAAAATTTGACACCTACACATCCTCTACCACTTCTAAAAGCACCTTATTCTTCGCTAATCAGTCCCTCAGTCACTTAACACACTCTTTCAACCAAAACACCAGCATATATCTTCCCTACAACAAACGATAAACTAATCCTCCTATTGTTCCTACAGTTCCTCTTATCTTCCTTACCCTTATATAAGGGCACTATTTCTTTCTCCTCCAATCCTTCGGAACTATACCCTCCATAAACGCTTTATTACACGACTTCCATATCCGATAGTAATTCGATCTATACAGAATTTAAAGGTCGAGTTCATGTAGGGTTGCTCTTGGCGGTTAAGTACCAGAGAGAGTGGTGAGTGGGACCAGAGGGCTGGACAGGGAATGGATGAGAATGCATGGAAAGACGAGTTACACAAGATATTGGAAAGTGCGAGTGAGAGAGGGAGAGCGAGTTTATAATCCGAAAACCTTAAATTACACTCTTTCTAGAATGTGAGAGGAATCAACAAACCACCTCATATGTGATTTATACTTCATAAAACAAAAAAACGATTCTTCTTTATAAAGCAAGCTTCCATTTGGTTTGAAAGTTCTGACGCAACCTCTTAAAAGTTTTTTTGGTGCGAGACAATGGGATCCTTCCCAGAAAGATCCCGAGAAAAAGAAAATACTAAGAATGTTAGGAATAGGGGAAGAGTTGAATTGCGAATTTTCAAAGATATTATACTTGTGAGGAACGTTGTTGACAGATGGATGAAGGAGTTGAGCTTTTGAGGTATCGAAAACAATTAGAAGTATCATACTAGAAGAATCAGAGGTCAATTGCTTTAAAGTCACCCTCCTAGCATCGGTTGTGTGTAGTTGAATATGGGGAACCACTCTAAGTGAAAGGTATAATGAAGAGTTAATCAGCAGCATAGAGTGGATGGAAAGAAGATTATAATCTTCTTTCCACCCACTCTATTAATAATTAATGCAAAGGAGAAAGAGATTTGGAAATAGAACAGAATCTATTTTTCACTATTACAGTGCCAATCATCCTCCAAAATTTGATAGCATAAACCAATTTTCAATCCCAAACTTTCCTTGCTCTACAAAAAATTTTTATTTTTTATTTATTTTTTTTAATTTTTTTTATTTTTTTTTTTATAAAAGAAAAATCATTTTGCTTTTAGTTTCAAATTTTTCATACTATTAAAATAAAACTATCTATAATATTTTTTTTCATCTCTCTATTCCATTTATTACAGGTTTCAGAGAGAAATGAATGTATCTCATTGTTTGATTGAAAAGCTGTTTTTTAAGCATGGAAGAATAGATACCCGGAAAAAAGAAGTTTAGAAATTAAAAGCTTTCTTCCAGATTTTATTGAAAGCTTTCAATATTCCTGGTACCTAAGCAAAAGATTCACCAAAATGCTGAAGAATGTAGGACCAGAGTCAGAGAGATTGAAAGGATCACCAAAGGTGTGCTTCTACCAGAGGCCATAGGTGATCAGAGGTGTTATTGAAAATTCAAGATGTTTTTAGAATCTTATTTAAAATAGATTTGGAATCTTTGGAAAGAACACAAGTAAAAGTGATAAGACGATAAGTAGATTATTGATTTTTTTGTAGAAAAAAATAATTTTTGAAGTCTTGAAGAATAGAATTTTCACAATCCGAGACGAAATATAAATATCATGAGTTTATCGTTTAAAACCCACAATAATTCACGAAGGGAGTATCCCTTTGGGAGAACAAGCAGAATTAACCATTGTTATGAGTTTTTGTTGAAATGGAAGAAAATGGGATGTATGCATTCATGCCAAAGACAATCCGGTTATGCATTCTGTGCACTCTTCAAAATCTCTCCCAGTGAAGTAGCAATCATTCTAAGGGATATCAAAGAAGCTCAACAACGACTTGACCAGTTTGAAAGGGGTTAGAAAATAAGAAAGGTCTAATATGCAGGATTTATCTCCTAGACTATCAGAGATGTGGGTGGGGAGCTGCACCATATGCTCAAGGTTATTGTGAATAGAGAAGTGATTGTCCAATCTTGAGAACTAGAGGACACTTATTGGTGGTGGTGAACTTTAAAGTCACCCAAAATGATAATTTAAAAGGAGGGAGAAGAAGAGAGAATGTACTTTATTTTAAGAGTTTAGATGATCAAAGAATTAGGATAGTCGGTAAAGTATAGGGGTAGATATACAGAACAGATGGAGTTTTTAATCATTCATTGGGAAGAGATTTGAATCCGCAAGGTAGAAAATTTTGAAGACGTTAAATTAGAAATATGAGAAAAGGCAATATTGTTGCTCACATGCTCACATTAGTTATCTTTGGAGGATAATTTATGAAACAGTTTTACTTTGGTTGAGAGAAAGAGGCGAGGTATAGAAGAAGAAAGGTAATGTTTAACGAAGTGAAAATTATAATCAAGACTAATGTTGCAATTAAGTCTGTATACCAGAGCAACCCAAAGAAGAGTTGGTGGCACCAACCCCATCGCCAGAGGCCGCTGACTCCCAAGTTCCTAGTGACGATGAGGGATGAGTGGAAGAAGGATATTCTTTGGATTATGTAAGAATGGAAGGGATGGAAGAAGACAAGGTAGAGAGGAAGAGATAGAAATGAAATTGAGGGACATATTTCAAAGGAAGAAATAGCGAATAAAATGAAAGGAAGAAAATCTTCGAGTTTGGATGCTTTCTATTTACATGTTGAAGGGTTTGAAAATTGGGTTTATATAATGTTTTCTGGGAATAATGCGAAGTACAACAAGATTGGCAAGACACTTGTTTTATTCCAATTTAAAGGGTCAGGGTGACGAAAAGATATGGCCTTATTTCAGAAGGATAAGTTTATTGAATGTAGTAAATAAAAGTTTATTAACGAGTACTAATAGACAAAGTTAAGAGTATTAGAGATAAACTGATTGGGGAAGAACAATGTAGTTTTAAGGATGGTCGAGGATGTGTTGATCAGGTGTTTACTGTGAAAATTCTGATAGAGAAATACTACGAAAAGAAATATGTTTTTGTATGGTTCCATGATTTTTAAAAGACATATGACGGAGGTTAAAGAGGAAAGTTATGGAGTTAACGGAATATTATTAAATAGGATAAAAGCTTTTGGTAGGATTAATTAAGAGGTGAAAAGGTGAGTTGTTTAAAGTAGGAGTTGGTTTGAGATTTGTTGTATTGTCTCCATGGTTATTTAATAAGTTTTATTGTAGTGTAGTTAAGGATATGCATAGAATTGGGAGATGAACAGATTTGTGGCCACATGAGGGTAATTAAGAGATTAGAGCCCTGTAATATCTAGTTCTATTGTTTACAGATGATAATGTGTAGGTGATTGATTTGGTGCTTTAGTTTGAACGAGTGTGCCAAGAGTTTTTAAGTATACTTCAGTAAAAGTTTTTAAGTTTTACTTTAATCATGTAATAAAGATTTTAAACCAAGGAAGCAAAAATTAAAGATAAAAATATGCCTAGGTAAACAAGTCTTACCTTTAAATTGGGAGCCATTACCAGTATACAGGAGTTTTGTTTAAGCCTTTATGATGCTTGAAATTTCAACTGGATGTCGAGGGATTCCTCTTTGAAGGATAAAAATATTCAGTTCGTTGAAGATTAAAGAAAAAATAATTAATAAACTTCGTCTAACCCAAAGGCGAAGATTGTAAAAGCCGTGATCAATATTTTCTCTTTCTTTTTCGTTATAACTTGGAATTAGTTGGTTTTATTTTTCCTTTTATTTTTTATTTTTATTTTTTTATTGTTTTTTTTTTTGCATCTGGCTAGACCATTGTTGCCAAGGCATGTTTTTAAAGGTCATTTAATTAATTGAAATTTAGATTTTCATCTTTAGTTTAGTACTGGATTTTTGTTTTATTTATTTTTCATAGAATAAAAATTTATTTGTGTATCACTGATACAATTTAGGAAAATTTTAATATTAATCCTGCTAAGAGTAATGAAAGTTAGCGCAAAACTCGACGACGACGAAAATGAGTCTGAGTTAGAAGACGTAAAGATAGAATGAGGAAGCTTATTAGAAACTACAATTTTTGGGTAATTGGAAATGGATATTGATATTGGGGCTTTCGGAGAGTTGAAAGAAGATGTTGATCATATAGAGTTGTATAGGGTGAAAGTGTTAGGTAGTACGAGAAATAAAGTAAAAAGGAAAGTTTTCAAGAAAGGTGAATATGAATGTATGAGTGCATATTTGTTCCATTTGCTCTGTATTAATGTGAGTCTTGGTCATTATATTGAATGATGAAAAATGAAAAAAAAGAATGGAGATTTTCAAAATCAAAGGTTTAACTTGTGGGGTGAAGAGAAGGGATATGATCAGAATTGTAAGATGTAAAATAGAAGACGCTATTAGATATACCTAGTGGTAAGAGCAAATAAAGGGGTACTAAGATCGTGTGGAATATCGACACGTGCTTATAATGAAAGATAGAAGAAATGATAGCCTGGTACCGGTAACGTATAATGCCAGGTCATCAACATAGAGAGAAAATTGGTCTTCGCTGGGATGGTAACAACGAGATCATTGAACCCGAGAGCAACCCGGAGCCTGTGGAGTTGAAGAAGGACGCCGGTGTAAAGGAGAGAATGGGAAAGGAGGGCGAAAGCGTTGGGGACAATTGGGGGATTATTTCTGGCACCTTCTACACAAAAAGAATTTCCCACAATACCCCTAGATAATAAAAGTATAAATTGAAAGAATACGAAATATAGGTACTCTTACCTTTTATTTCAGTATTTCAACAGTTGCATCCGATTCAATGACTGCTTCTGCATCAGCATACGAGGATAGGAGAGAATAAAGACCTTTCCTGACGGTAGGGTAGAGAGGGGACCAAGATGTCTGCTCAAAAAACCACCGTCAATGTGGGCATCTATCTGCTTAAAGTTCAATTAGGGAAGCTCTTTAGAATTAATTAAGAATTCGAAAGAGGGATAAATAAAAGAAGGGGAAAACTGTATAATTTAATATCGAAATTAATAATTGGAAACTGTGATTAATCTCGCAAATAGTATCAACGAAGGGATAATGTCGTTTAGGTCTTAATGACAGATACCTTTAAAATTTAACTGAATTAGAATAATAGTCGGCGAAACATGGTTCGATTTGGACGGGAAACAATTAACTATAAGGAAACTTTCTGAGCAATGTGAGTTATGTTTTGTTTGTGAAGAAACTGATGCAAAAATGTAAATATTAACTGAACTTTATTACCTCCTTCCTTAACAGCGTTAAATTCTTCAGGTATGGTGTTGCTGTTAATTCTTCGGCTAGTAATTATTGTAATTAGCAAGACGGCGGTATACACTATCTCCGGCTATTAATTAGCACCTGAAAGAATAAGTAACAGAGATAATACATTACTCTTTCTCTGTAGCTGTGACAATGGTAAGGTGCAAACTAACGAAGAACAAGATTCCAAGAGTATATTTTTCCAATGTACCCTATGCAGTCTGTTTGCGAGGGTGCGAAATCTCTTGGGGGTGGAGACCGATGATTTAGGAGGATATTTCAGTGAAGACAATCTGCAATAGTAGAACCACTTACATAGTCACAAATGCTTTATATGTATGTAAGATATATAAATCATTGTGACATATGACAAATAAGAATATAAAAGAAACTTTGTATTACATCAGTTGCTTACTTCCAGGTAATAAATTATTGTCGTTGGTATATTTGTCCTGCTATATAAGGGCGGCAAATTCACGTTCAGAAAATAATAATCTGCAATCTTATTTTAATGCCTAATAAAATATAGAGAAAGATGGAAACGTCCGGCAACAAATTTAGTTAGGGCATAAATAACAAATAAAAATAATGAATTTTAACCTAAATATTTAATGTACAAAAACTGATCCATCTAATAGTAATGGATGAGACTATATTAAACAACAATGGAGCCATCAAGAATGGTGATGGTGAGATCTCCATTATACCGGTTCTCCACGTTGTGTTATAAGCTTCTTCAAGGTTAAAAAGACACCAAGAACCATTTCGTCAGTTGAGAAAGCCACCCGAACCATGCAACCATTTTCTTCTTTATTTTGCAGGTATAACAATCGAGTGAAATTGGTCTTTGGTTGTCCTCTAACTTCGGACCTTTCCCAGGTTTGGGAATGGGGATTACAAAAGCTGTTGTCCAAACAGATGGAAAAGAGGATTCAATCAAAAATACTGTTATACAGGTCCATTAGGAGCTCTGATGCAGATGGTGAATTATAGGCCTATACGAGATGATGTCTAGGTCAGGGGCAACATCTTTGCTATTAGCTAGGGCAAATTAATACTCTGTGTAAGTTTATAAAGGAGGTTATAGGTATGATCTTCCCCTTTCGCTGTTTAAAAGTCTGGCGGTACAGGGGTAATTCTTAATTTTTGAAAAGCTTCAGGATAGCTTGCAGAGCTCAATAGCTGTGTAGCAGATATCGTGTCGGTTATATCAGGCCCTTAACGGAGGAATGTGGGTGGAGAGCTGTTAAAGCGGCGAGATATTTTCTGCACAACTTTCCACCCTAAAGAAGTGGGGGATAATGGAGTTGTCAGTCAAAGTACAAGTTCGAAAATATTGTTTGCGCGATTGATTCGACAAGATCGCAGCAGCAGGTTTGAAAATAATATATTGGGCTGTGCGGGTCCGTTTATATTGTGTGTTGAGTTTTTCTTCCGGTTAGCTGTGCACACTCTTGGGGTCACCAAGATGTTTCCGAACGCTTACCTGCGGGATGCAAGTTTCTGCTGCTGTGATAACTTGGAAGAAGTTAAAGGCCGCGTCAATGGTCGGAAACAGCTCATTGAGGGGGGGGGGGGGGGGGGAGTGGAATGGCCGTAGCCTGAAAAAAAATGAGCTTTTAACTTTCGGCTCGGTGTCAGTTCACGTAAGGCTGTCGGGAATTATCTCTGTCATACAAGTAATCGAAGTGGGACCATGTGAAGCTATCCATAAGAGAATGGGAGCAAAAGGATATTTCTGTACAGGTGGAGAAATGTGCATCTAACCGTTCATAGATAGGGAGTTCAGTGTTAAAGCAACCCAGAGAAAAGAGGGCTAGGAGATTGACTAGGATCTTAGCCTTGGGCGAGATGACTGAGTCACCCCAGTGTGGGTGATGAAAGTTGAAATCTCCTAATATGACAACCGAAGAGGTCAGTAGTTTGAAAAGGTCGACTAAGTCGGCCTCAGTGAACTCTACTGGGAACCAAGTAGATTTGTGGACATATGGACCCATGCTGCCACTGCTTGAAGTCTAGTTTGAAGAGGAACTGTAGAATAGGGGGCATATTTGTGAATGAGATTTCCGGTGCCTCCCCTATCATTATCACCTTGTTTTATAGTGGTTAGCGGTGACTTGCATTTCGATGGTTGGAAGAGCTCGCGATGGTATAGTTGAAGTTCCTGCAAACCTTTGCTTTTTGTTGTACATAAATTTATCATTTGAACGAGTTCTTCAATATTCGAATAGTAGCCACGACAATTCCATTGAAGGAAGGTGGCTATGCTGTATTGTTATGAATGCTATTAAAGATGACCTTGTTGATACTATTATCTCTATGTGGTTAGTGGCAATGTCAGAAAAAGAATCAATTGGGGTGGAAACTGGAGGGGCTGACGCGTGTGTCCTGACTGGGAGGAATCGTAAGTCCAGTTGGTATGAAATAGTCGTACAACAATGACTAAGGTTGTACGATCGGTTTCGCGATTTATGCGAGGCAAGTTGAGGTCGACCAAGTCCATATTATTGTGTGGACGCAGTTAGTCGCTGGAAGAGCAACCAGAATGCCCGTAATTGGAAGTGGGAGCGATGCAATATCTACCGGGCAAAGAGATTTAGAATTGGGTGGAAGGTATGGGGCGGATTCCGAGACAGTGTAGAAAGGTGTCACAGGGAAAGTCACCATTCTGTGATGGCGTTGGAACTGTGAGGTTGAGATCCAATATAGGTTCCGTCGGGTTAACGGAATGCAGTCTTTGATGAGGGGGTTGAAGAGATACTCAGTGGTTCCCAGAGGTGAAGCACCGGAGTCTAGTACAGGAGGCTTTGTCAATGAGCCAACAAGTGGGTGACTTTGGAAGAAGGCTGGACAATAAAGGATGAGTTACGATGGGAGACCTCTGAGTACCCCGCGACTGCACCTAACACGCACGACAGAGTGCTTGGATACAACCGTGGTTAGCCGGATTGAGTGGTCGTTATACTACCGTGTCGTAACAAGGAAGGCCTGAGCCTACATTTCAGCCACGTCAACGGTAAAGAATTGTATATAAATGACAAGAAGTGTATAACTTTTTTAGAAGTAAAGTGATGGTTGTTGTTTCATTTTCTCCAGTTTAGTTTGTTAATTTAGTTGAAAAATTAATTTCCTCTAATAAATAAAGACCGTATACAAATATTTGGTAAAATATGGCCGAGCGCACACTCAGAATAATTATATCACCTTTAAAATAATAATAACTTTTAAGCTTTTTGTAATTGTTCATTCCCTTGCCCTAGCACAAAATCAGTCCTGCATTTAAATTAAAGCCATGGTTTTATTAACACAGCAGAATCCACTATGATATGTCTGAAAAATACACTAGTTAAATTATAAATGCAGTTTTATAAAATTACAATTAAATTATTATTTAAACTGTACTGCCAATGCTCAAAACATTATCAACCCATGAGGAGAGAATTAGTCATGAATTGACAACGACCTGAATTAGACAAGAAATTGACAGGCGACAGAAAGAAAAAAACTGGAAAGAATGCGTAGGTGGTTTTAATGTTTGAAACAAGAAATTTCAACAACATAGGAATAGTAATTGTGGTGCATGTGACGCAAGCTATAAAATCGTGTGGTTCACACCTAAGGAGACTATAATTAATTAAGCAAATTTAAATGAAGTCACCTTTATATATATATATATATATATATATATATATATATATATATTTATAAATTATATATATATAATATATAATATATATATATATATATATAATATATATATATATATATATATATAATATATATATATATATATATATATATATATATATATATATATATATTTTTATAATATATATCTCTGTATAGAAATGTGTTATTATGTGTATATATATATATTATATTATATATATATATATAAATATATTATATTACTATATATATATTATATATATATTATATTATATATATATATATAATTATATTATATATATATTATATCTATATAATATATTCTTTTCAGAATTTCCGAAATGTGTAAATAGAACAGTTAGTGACTGTTCAATCAAAAAATGAGGTTTAGTCTATTCACTTTAAAATATGTCTAGCCTAATAATTAAAATTTTGACAAAAATCGATAGATATTACTCGCCCAAAAGTTTTATATAAATTGATTTTAATTATTTCCAAGAAATTTAACTTGGAGGGAAGCTATTGTTTTGTTAAAGGCTTTATTTGGGTAAGGGATAACGTAGTTGCAGTTCAAAGCTTTTGGCCTTGATTCTATCTAACATTTAAAGAGTATTTTGTTCAATAACTCAAAATTAGGTTTAGGGAGACTAAGTTAGTGGTGGGTTAGAATTAAATAGAAAAGTTAGACCTGATAAAGTCAATATAAAAGTTAAGTCAAGCTTGGCATCATAGAACCTAGCGTAATTTATGCTTGGGAACTATTTCCTCTATCAGTATTAAAGTATAATTAAACTGGTCTTAAACTATTTTAACATTAATATATTTATCAATATCTTATGAAGATGGAAGCAACTTTATAAACCACTGTAAAATGTTAATGAATATTGCAATGCTACATTTTTAACTCTTAGCGCAATCAAATCTCTGTCCTAAGTAACCGATTCAATTTTCAAAAAGACGCCTCCGATATTGCCAAAGCCAAATAAGTCTCCAGATGGGAACACTTTTAAATTACCATAGTGTAAATACAGTAGGTCAAGAATATTTCTAATAACCTCCGGGCAAAAGAGAATTTGTTAAAAGCAAATAAGGGGAAATGATTTTCAAATGTATAAATACAACTTTTAAAACAAAACTTTCAATTCAGAGCAACATACTATGCAATACTACAAAGCAAGTCAAAACATATTTTCAAAGTTTAAGCTTCAAACAAACGAATCTAATATAAATTAAATACTATAGACTAACTTAGTTCTAAATGGAAACTATCATTTGCAAATCATCCATCTTTTCTTTCAGGAATTTCCTGAACTTAACAGCAGTCTTCCTTGCAGGTCTTTTAACACCTGACTGCCTACTCCTAGCAACAGAAGGAGCTGGATCAGTATTAAGAGATTCTTTAGCAGAATTGTCAATTTCTTGCCTTTCCTCACTCTGATTCACACCAGAATGGGTTATAGGCAATTCCATAAGATAAAGATTGCAAATAGGATGATGAACAGATTTACCATTGCTTTGTTTGATTTTACTGACCTAATAACATTATCAAACCCTACAACCACTTCTATGACCCTTCCCAGCATCCAGAAAGATCTAGGTTTGTTAGGTGGTTTTATAAGTACATCATCACCACACTTTATACGATTAGTCCAAGGACTTTGATACAAATTTCTACTATGTCCTCTGAGACTCAACAAATAATCCTCATACCATAACCTTCTGAATTCTTCAAAAGTTATAAGTTTCTGATCCAGACTTTTAAGTACACCCTTATTTCTCTCCACGGATCTTCCAAGTCTCTAAAGACAAGAGTTGAATTGGTGTGCATTTTCGGAAAGGAATTGGGAGTTATGACATTTAAATCATTTTCAGGAGACCTATAACTAAGAGGTCTGGAATTTATAGGGTCTTGGATAGAGGATAAAGTGGTTAGTAGTTCAAAATAAGAAAGTTTTTTAGTTTGCACAGTTTTATACAAACTTTTTTTTTTAACAGTCCTAATAATCCTTTCCCAAGCTGCTCCAATAAATGCAGCATAAAGAAGAATTTTAATATGCTTAATGTTAAACCTAGTAAGGTGATCACAAAATTCTTGGAAATATAATATATATCTCAGGATATCTTCTGATTTTACAAATGCCCAAGCATTTTCAGAGTATAAGTGAGAATGAATATTGCACCTATACAGAACCTTTGAAAGGCAAGTAAAAAATTTTAGTAGACATATCAGGAACAAGTTCCAGGTGTAAAGCCCTAATGCTCAAACAAATAAAAAGTAAAATATACATTTTGTACTCCTTGTTACTTTCTGTGCTCTTAACCCAAACATGACCTGTGAAATCAACTCCCACATGATGGGAAGGTTTGATCATAATTAGTTGATTTTTTGGCAAATTGGTAAGTCTGGGATAATTGTAACAGAGCATTGTACTTTTTACATAAAAAATAGGAAGACATGATATTTTTAACAGCTTGTCTGTCTTGAGGTATCCAGAACCCTTTATTTCTAATATAGTTTAAAGTAGTTTTTTATTTCAAGATGTTGAACTTGGGAATGAGCATTCAAAATAATCAATTGGGTGAAGTGGTGGACTTTGCCCAATAGAATACGATTACAAATATAAAAACTAAAATGAAGGGATTTAGAAATCCTCCCATGGGAGCGGAGAATTTCGTTATCGTCCAAAAATAGATCTCGGTTTTTAATGAGAGGGAATTGGCTGAGAATTATCTTTAGTGTTGAGGAAACTAATTTCATTTCCAAAACATGCAAGTTGCGTACGTCTAATCCAGTAAAGTACAGCACACTTGGCGGGATCAGCTTCCACCACTTTAAGATACTTAAATTTAAAAAGATAATTAGATACTTTAATCAACTTATCAATCTGGGAAAACCTTTCAATGTCTAAGACATCATCATTAACTGCATTAGCCACAGTACAGTGTACAAAGGACTTAAGTTTACACTCGGGGGGGGGGGGGGGAATGCTCAACAACTCATGTAAGCCATTTTTAAAATCAGTAGACAAGAATGGAGGCCCATTTACCCAAAAATTGTTTAATATCATTGAATTTTTTAAATGATACACCTTTAGTCAATAAATCAGCTGGATTGTTGTTGGTATCAGTATACCTGAAATATATCGGCAATTTAAATTTTTAAATTTTTCATTTCTTGCAAGTTCAATATCTTTAAGCCTATTTTTAACCAATTTTGACTTGCATTTAGGGTTATTTGTTAACAGCCAGGAGAGCACCGCCTTGGCATCTACCACTAAATTTAAAAACTTAAAATTAATATCTTCAAAGGAAGACTATGCTGGGCAAGCACTTAAATGCAAGAACAACAGCCATAAGCTCAAGGCAAGGGATGCTTAACTCCTCCAAAGGAGCCCTTTTAGCCTTTGAAAAGACTAATTCAGAAATGTCATCACGACATGCATACACAATAAATCCATAATAAGTTTTTGAACTATTACAAAATACATGCAAGCCATAAACCTTGTCCTTATTAAGGACCATTCTTCTAAAGGATAATTCAGAAGCATTATTAAGTGAAGAAGCAACCCTTTTCCACTCGGATGCAAATTTAGGATCAAAGACGGTATCCCAATCTACTTTATGGCTCAAACCCCATTTGTCCCTCATCAATATCTTACCACTAACCGTTAAAGGTAAGATTAACCCCAAAGGATCAAAAACATGAAATGGCTGACAATATTAGCCTCTATATTAAGATCAACTTTCGCAACACTTAGGCTATCATTTTCCAAATGATATCCATAACCTAAAACTTTCTCTTCCGGTCAACCATGCGCAGTAAGGATATAATTTAACTTTGGCTAGTTAGAATTCCAACTTCTAAGTTTAAAGGAAGCTTCATCCATTCTCACACATGCATCTTTATAAATAGCATCTAATTCTAAAAGATTATTACTACTATAAAGGAAATTATCTACATAAAAGTTACTTGCTAGCAGTCAAGCATAAATCATTGGGAAATTTAGAGGCATGGTATTTCATGACAAAATGGAAAATAAAAACTGCTAACAAAGCCAAACACCAAGGTTGTGTAACGGTAGGTGACAATTTTGCCATTTTCTACCCAGAAAAAACAAAACTTGTTTCTATCCTCTTCAGTAAGTAACTTAATAGCGATAAAGGATTGCTTTATATCGGCAAGAATGACATATTTATTACACCTAAATTTCAATATTAATTGTAGGAGTGAGGACATTATGTCAATGCCTGGGTAAGCCGCTTCATTTAAAGAAGCCAATTTATGGTTAATTTTTAAAAAGTAATTGAAAACTAGGCGTTTTTTAGTAGTGACCTGAGTCTCAGTCTTTAGGACAGGCCGGTGGGGTATGAAAATGAAGTTTTCATATTTTGAAGGGTTTATATTGACCTCAATAATACCATCAGCCAACTATTGGTTAAAAACTTTGCCATAATCATCAAATAAATTTTTATAATGCAAGTGTGAGACAACTCTGTCAAGGACTTTACGGGTAACCACATGATTTGAAGGAACCAGGTCAATGGATTCCTTCCAAGGGAGTTTTACAAAATAATGATTATCTTTAAAAAACAATGCTTTTGTTAAATTCAGAAACCTTCAAAATATCGGCTTTTGTCCCATCTTTATTAACATTTAAAATACCAAGGGTTTCATGAGGAAATATATTGTCAAGGCCATTTTCTACTACACTTCTCAAAAATACTCGTTAATGGATTAAAGTATGAGACAGCAGGACTTAAAACCTGATTAACAAGAGAGAAATGGGCAAGATTTTCGAGACACGAAGGGCCTCCAATTCTATTAGAAGGCACATTAAATTTTTCAACTTTTTCAGGGTAAAGAAAATTTTTCATATCCCTAAATGGTACAATATGGTGACCCATCTTAAAACAAGCTTCATTCATACGTCTTTCAAATGAAAAAGGAGGCAAATATTGTAACATCTATACCAATTAAAGCATGCAATTCTACATAATCCTCACAACCATGCATACCACTCGATGAATTAACACCATATCCAAGTTTATTTATATTCTCCAAAGGCATTTTTAAACCAGATATTTCAATCCTAATATCAAATGACTCCTGGTTCGCGCCAATTTTTGTGACTGCATAAGGCCGATATCGATCTTAAAGCCTCACTCCTTATTATAATCGCTGCTCTTCAGGTTGTAATGTTCCTCTTAATTTTGTCTTGCATCCCGACCTGCGACGATAGAACTTCATTTGAATCTCCCAAGATCATTTACTATAACAGCCTAAAGTAATAGTTAAATTTACCTTGGACGGCATATGTTCATCAAATGGATCCATCTTTTCCTTTTTTAGCGTTTGCCAGAAGCAAACTGGGTAATAGTAGTGTTGACTGCATTTTTTTTTATTTTCCAGTCAACAGAAACATTGAAAATTTTTCCTCCTATGGTTTTTTGTACTTAAAAGGGAGTGTATAGTGTTTTTCTGGCAACCGGACTAGCTTAGGTACTATTTCCCCGTTTTGTTTCAGCAATTAACCATTTCCTTCCCGAATTTCAGATATGAAGGATTCATTGCCAGTCTTTCATTTCGCTATTATAATAAATTTTCGATAAGTGTTTTTTCAAAGTGGGAAATAGCTTCTGCACCTTCAATTCGCTTGTTAGGGCCAACTGGAGACTGCAGAAAATGAGAACTTCTTTTGCGACTAGGGTTGCACTTTCTTTGAGATTTAATTTACTGACCCGTAAATGGGAGAATAAGACGCTAAGTTCCTGCCGATTGGAAGATAGTTTTGCTCCAATAATTTGATTGTTGATGTTTACGATAAGACTTATATTGTAGTCTTTACTTAAATAGGGTGATGCCATCATAGTACAAAATACCTACAAAATTATTATTATTATTATTATTATTATTATTATTATTATTATTATTATTATTATTATTATTATTATTATTATTATTATTATTATTATTATTATTATTATTATTATTATTATTATTATTATTATTATTATTATTATTATTCACTAAATGTAAAGGCGTACGCCACACCAAAGATACTTGCACAACATACTGCATCGAAGACTCGAATACAACTGATATGTTGCCTGAAGTCAGAGGTTCAAATAGCAACCCGACGTCAATTCTGAAACCTGCAACACTAATATAGTGTCCAATTCAATACAATAA
>JABUQX010053808.1:0-5000 GCA_015478945.1 Trachelipus rathkii | reverse complement strand
GTTGCTGACGCCGGTAAATCATTTTATTTATTTCAAGATTTCTTGAAATTGTCGATTTTCTTTGAAATCAAGTTTGCTTTGCAATGGATATAAAAAAAATTTGTATACTTGTTGTACAAATTTTTCAAATCATTAAATAGGAAAAAACCTTATAAAAATTTTATTAAAAACAGTCAAATTAGGTACAATGGTAACTAAATTTTGAAGGAAATTACCTAATATATTTTTGAAGAGCTGTCTGGCAGTTGCCTTTTGTCTTCTGCTTTGTTTAATTTTGGTATTTTGAAGTAATGAGATAACGTTGTGGTGTTAGTATAAAGCTATCGATCTATTGTTTTAAGGATATAAGATCAAGGCGCTGCGTTGAATAAGTTAATAGTTTTTGATTTAAAACTTTACGATTCATTATCGTCAATCTCAAGCTTAAAAAAATTAAAAAAAAAAAATATGAAAAGAGAAAAAATTTTTAGACTTTTTTCCACAAAAAAAAAAGGATAGTCAACTTAAATATAATTAACGATTTATGGTATTCAAAGAAAGGTTCTCGGACTCGAAGATGTAGGTCAGTTTTCCATGGAACTTCATGTAACTTGCGATATGGCAGTGAAAATCCAAGTAGACGGTTTAGATGATTTTTCTTTCACTTAGGGGTCTATAAGTCAGGCGCAATTAAGGAATACATAAAGGATTGTTCATCTCAACGATAATGACAATTTCATAGGTACGGTATTTAGCTATTAAGGAAAAGTGGGAAATATTTAAAATTATCAAACTGGAAACCAGTTTCAAAATATATATTTTTCCTGGTTAGGAAGGTTAAGATCGGAAAGGGTATTTTCAAAGAAAGTGGGAAAGATATTTTTTTTAAGTGGCTAGCTTACTTCTGACGGAAAAAACGTTGGGTGTTTCAATTGCTCAAATTGTGATTGTTTTTGAAACAAAAGAAGAAGGGGGAAAGGAAAAATAAACCACTAGAATTGGGTGTTTTTTTCTGAGGACCGTATCACATACTAAAGAAAGCCATTTGAATTCTTTATAAAGATGTTTTTTTTAAAATCACAAAATATCGGTAGAAAAGAGATTTGCTGTCGAGAAAAGCAGATATTCAAGAAAAAAGAGAGCATCGACAAACATTGACAGTCAGAAGAAAAGGGAGGTCGTAGACAGTAGAAAGTGACTAATTCCAACTGTTGAAACAATTCGATTCTGTGAGTAAAGCAAAATATATCGTTACGTGGACATCATAACTCAGGTCGAATCGAACTCTCTTAGCCTGTGGTAGACGATGGCAATTTTCGGAAGTCTTTTAAGATATCGTGCTAATGCTGGAAAACATGTTCTTCAGAACATTTTAAAAACTAGTGCTAGAAATGCCATGTATACCAGGTTCCACAGTTCCAAAATGCTTCTAACTCAAGTCATTTGAGCATCTCATTCAACTTAAAATTATTCAGAACATAGATAAAAGTAAATTTTTTACTGTCTTAGCTGATGAGACTACCGATGTCTCCCAGATGGAACAATTTTCGTTGTGTGCGCATTACGTTGATATTTTTTGTTTTGTCCCTGTAAATGATTTGACGGGAAAAAGTCTTGGCGCAAAATTAATTTGCAAGAAAAAGTAACTGAAACTCTGGTTTGGAATATGTAGAATAATTCTAAGAGAAAAATACAGAGGTTTATGACGGTGCAACTAGCAATGAGTGGTGAGTTCAGGGGTGTTCTTGGAGAAATAATAAAGTAAAAATGTTCCAAAGCTATTTATTAACTCACTGCGTTTATGCCTAAAAATTTATGCCTCACAGACGCTTCTAAATTTCAAAATATTCGATGCGAGCAATTGGAATAATTATTCAAGAATGTTGTACATATTTCTTGCACAGTGCTAAGAGGAGTAGGAGTAAGAGGAAAAAAAATGGGAAGAACTTATTCCTAAGAGTGTAGCAAGAAGAGATTAAAAAAGTTTGCAAAAACTCGGCTGGTTGCCAGCGGCTATGAATCGGTTTTATTATTCTTTTAAAAAGATGATAAGCAATGCAATTAATATCCGATTCTAGATCACGAAGATTTATGAAGTTGGATGTATCAGTCAAAAAAAAAGCTACCTTAATTTAAAAACAATGTTTTAGTTAGTCATTAGGCAACTAATTACTGTTAATTTGGTTTTAAACAGACTGTTAAAGTTTAACACACAATCTTTCAAAAACGATTTTAAAATTATTATTGGATATGCATGAGTGCATTTTTATTAATTTAGTTAAAACTAAAACTTGAAGCCATCAGAGAAAATGCCAAATTAGAATTTCAGCCATATTTTTGAAGAATTGTGTAGTAAGCGCATCTGAATCTGAGCTGGGGATTGAAATTTCTGTATACGCAAGAATTAACAAATTCCAAAAATAGACCCAACATTCCTACTTTCCGACTCACAAACTATAAAGGCCGGAAAAAAAAATTTTTTGCCGGGGCCGGGGCCGGGCGTTTAGCGGGAAAATTAGAAATGTTAAGTCAAAAAAACAGCTGAAAAGTCTTAAAAAAACATTTAAGATGAAAATTAAATATAAAGTTTCAATTTATTTATTAATTTTTAAAAGTAATGAAACAGGCAATTCCTTTAAATCATTTAATTAAATAAAAATATTTTTTCGAAAAAAAATTTTTAGAAAAATAATGAATTTTTTCTAGAAGAATAAGTTGTATATATATATATTATATATATATATATATATATATAATATATATATATATATATATATATATATATATATATATTATATATATATTATAATATAGTATATATATATATATATATATATATAATATATAATTATAGATATATATATATATATATATATATATATGTATCTGTGTAATTTATAAATATACAGTATGTATATAAATACATATATATATATATCTATGTATATAGAATATATATATATATATGATATATATATATATATATATATATATTATATATATATTATATATATATTTAAGAACTCTTTGTTCAGAAATTTAAAATATAAATCTGAGAGAGGAAGGCCCTTGATTCTTTTTTTAGTAATTATGCTTTACTTTCACTTTCATTTTATTTGTAAAACTTCAATAAATTAAAAACATTGTTAAAAGACACTTTTTTTTTTAAATTGAAATAAATTTTAAAAAGCGAAAACTAATTTTCGTCCCGGTACACCGCGAGACCTCTGCAGGGCTAAGGACTGGGTTTCTTTCTTGATCTTCATCAGTCAAGTGTGTTTCAGTTGGTCGGCTATTTTCTCATTATTATTATTACAATATTTGTTTGAACATATTTTTTGATGTTTCATTTTCATTTTGTTAATAAAATCTAATTTAACTTCACCGGGGATGCTTATTGTAAGTTGTTACTATATAAATGCAAAAAAGGATTCCATAAATTTGGCGCATGTCGTGTTGGAATTGATATTTCTCGACATTTTTTATATTGTTTGATATTATAAAGTTGTGTTACGCCTAGGACTTGTTAAAGCTGAATTTATGCTGTCCTTGTGCAAGTCATCTGTTGTATGTTGATTTTTTCTTCTTAGCAAATCTATGGTTCTCCTATATATGTTTTATTGCAAGTATTGCAGGGGATGTGATATAACAGCTTTGGGGGAGATTTTCTTTTCGTTTGGGGTTTTGAGAATGTTTTTTTAGTTGATGTTATTTGATGACTGGTTGTTAATAATTTTTGGTAATATTTGTTTTTAACGAATATAAATGGTAATTGAGGAATTGGGTAAAAAGGAGGTATTGCTATTTTCCGGGGGGGGGAAAGTTGCTAAAGTACCTCTTTTTTGCTGTTTAAAATGCTTTTGTGATGAAAAACTCAGGATAGTAAAAGTTATTTTGAAATGTTATTGGTGGGATGTATAGTTTCTTGTTGCTAGAAGAGGGGTGAGGAGAGCATATTACGAAAGGCACGGAGAAATAGAGATAGAACAGCTAATTTTGTGTTTGGGGGAATGATTAGATAGCCAATTTATATATTTTGGTGCGAATGTTGGTTTTCTATATATAGTGTAAAAATTGCAAGTAATTGTTATTCCATGTGATTTAAGGTATCGAGGAGGGTGATAGAGTGTTTGGAAGCAGTTTCTATCGTTATACTGAACTTGAAGGATTGAAATAGAGCTTAATATAGTTAGACATCATTAGGGTTGTGTTGTGAGGGAGGGAGACAAAAAATGTCATCTAACAGATCTAATCCATAAACTATTGTTTAATAAAGGGTGGGGTAAAATATGATAAATTCTGTTAGTTCCATATATTATGTTACTGAGGTATGGAGACAGTGGACCCATACTCAGTGCCGAAGATGTTTTGTAATATTTGCCATTAAAAAGAAAGAAAAAGTTTATGTTGTAATGAGAGATTGGCGTTCCCCGGTTCATATATTAAAACAGCTTTCGTATATCCCTCATTGCAAACATAACTTCTTTCATTTTAATGGCAAATATTACAAACAAACTTTGCGGCCTGAGTATTGGATCCCCACTGTCTCCCAACTCAAGTGAAACATATATATATGGAACTAACAGAATTTATCATATTTTACCCCACCCTTTTATTAAACAATAGTTTATGGATTAGATATTTAGATGACATTTGTTTTAATGACAAATATTACAAACACCAACCCTAATGATGTCCTAAACTATATTAACTCTATTTTCATCCTTCAGTTCAGTATACGATAGAAATGCTTTCCAACAACTCTATCCACTTCCCTCGATACCTTAATCACATGGAATTAAACAATTTCTTGCAATTTACTATATATATGAAAACCAACATTCGCACCCAATATTCTCATAAGTTCACTGATTTCATTACTTAATACTTTGGATTGAAGACTTTCTTTTATACTTCTACTTTTATCTTTATGGTTTTTCTTCCTCCTTCCTTCAATATTTTTTTTAGTTTTGTTGAATATTAGTTAATTTCTTTCAAATATACGTTTCATACTCTTTTAA
>JABUQX010053807.1:55000-61481 GCA_015478945.1 Trachelipus rathkii | reverse complement strand
ATAGATCAAGGCGGCTGGATGACAGGGACTGCAGGGATGGTGCGCTGATTTACCTGATTTACTGAATTTTACTGCTTTAAAATCATAAACTATGATATGCTTCGCTGATATTTTATTCAAAGAACTTATTTATGTTATGTCAGGATAAAACTTTGTTATTTGTATGTTATGTTTGGTTATAAAACTTTGTATGTTTGCAATTAATTCGTTGGAGATTATGATAATTTTAGACGAGGTTATGATGAATTTTTTGTAAATTACGAAGTTGTGTAAAAAATTTGTTACGTTAGGCTTTATATTCGTTGTCAGTATAATGATTAGACAGGGGTTATGCTAAATTTTTGTTAAATATTACGATGTTAATGTAAAATTAAACATTGATATGTTAGAGATATGCTTGAAAAAGTGGAATAGGTTACGTTTTGTACGAAGTGTTATGTACTTTACTGTTGTTAAGAGCTGAAGTTTGTTAATGTTAGTAGTTTATTGGTACGTATGGTGTGTTAGGTGGGGGGGGGGGGGGGGGGGGGGGGGGGGGGGGCGGGGGGGGGGGGGGTGGTTCATTCGTGAGTAGGGTGTGTTAGATTTGTCGGTGTACATTATATTCTTAGTTCAGGTTATGTTATGTTAGCTTTATTAATGTAAAAAACGTTTGTTACGTCAGCATATAATCGATGGTTAGAATACTAAGGACTTATTTTTGTGTTATGTTTATCGAAATGATACTCGAAATGGTACTTGAATCAATAGATATAGATCAAAAGGGTCAATGGAGGGAGGTGTGGGGGGGGGTTGAGGTTATTTTACTGATTTACTTCTTTAAATCAGTAAACTATTACTATTTACTAGTGATATTTTTTATTCAAAGAACTTATTTTTATTTAAATGTTTGATGAAAACTTGTTATGTTTACAGTTATTCGTTGGTCTGCTATGATAATTAGACAAGGTTAGATAATTTTTGTTAAATATTACTTGTGTCAATGTAAAGTTAACGTTAATAGGCTAGAGATATGCTTGATAAAAAGTATGAATAGCGTTACGTTTGGTATGCAATGTTAGTTACTTTACTGGTGTTAAGTGTGGAACTTTGTTAATGTTAACAGTTTATTTCGTGCGTAAGTTGTGTTAGGTTTGTGTGTGTACATTATTTCTTAGTTCATATAATGTATGTTTAGCTATTAATGTGCATTGTTATTATAGCCATATATTCGCTGGTAGTATATAAAGAGCTCATTTTTGTGCTATGTTTATCGAAATGATACTCGAAATACACGTTAAACTCAATATCGTTAATGAAATCTAACCATTTTGAATAATGTTAGTGATTATGCTTGAAAAAGTGTGAATAGGTTACGCTTTCATACGCTGTGCTAGGTATTTTACTGTTGTTAAGTATGGAACTTTGTTAATGTTAGTAGTTTATCGTGCGTAAATTGTGTTAGTTTTGTCATTGTACATTATATCTTAGTTCTGGTAATGTATGTTAGCTTTATTAATGTGAAAACAATGTACGTTAGCATATATTTTCGTTAGTTAGTATATAAAGAACTTATTTTGTACTATGTTTATCCGAAATGATTATCGATGAAATGTGACCTGAATCAAATAGATCAATAGATCAAAAGGGTCATGGACGGTCGGTAGGGAGGGGCGGAGGGAGGGGCGGGTAGGGGGCGTCAGGTTTGATTTACTGATTTACTGATTTACTGCTTTAAATTCGGTAAACGTTTACACTTTACTATGATGTTTTATCCAAAGAAACTTATTTTTATTGTTATGTTTGGAATAAAACTTTGTATTTTTATGGTTATGTTTGGATAAAACTTTGTTAATGTTTGCAATTATTTGTTGGGGATTATGATAATTAGGTAAGGTATTGATAAATTTTTGTTAAATATTACTATGATAATGTAAAAAACTTTGTACGTTAGCATATATTCGTTGGTATGTATGATAATCAGACAAAGGATATGATACATTTTGTTAAATATTACTGTGTCAAGGTAAAATTGATAACGTTAATATGTTAGAGAGATGCTTGAAAAAAGTATGAATAGGTTACGTTTTGCATGCAATGTTAAGTACTTTTTACTAGTATTAAGTGTGGAACTTTGTTAATGTTAGCAGTTATTCGTGGGTAAGTTGTGTAAGGTTTGTCGTTTAACATTATTTTCTTAGTTCATGTTTGCGCTATGTTAGCTTTATTGATAAGGAAACTTTATTACGTTAGAGTATATTCTTTATCAGTAAATGATACATTTAGCCAATGTTGTGAATAAATTTTTGTTAAATCAACCCATGTTAATATTAATAAAATTAACATGTTATGTTAGAGATTATTCCTTGGCAAAGTAAAAATAGGTTACGTCTTTGTATGCTATGTTAGTTACTTTACTGTTATTAAGTGTGAAACTTTGTTACGTTAACAGTTTATTCATGTTTTAAGTGTGTGTTAGGTTTGGTCATTGTGCATTATATTCATAGTTCAGATTGATGCCATGTAAGCTTTATTAATGTGAAAAACTTGTTTACGTTAGCATATATTCGTTGGATAGTATGATAATTGACAAGGTTATGATAATTTAGTTAAATATTACCATGATTATCTAAATTAACATGTTTATGTTAGAAATATGCTGACAAAGTGTGCATACGGTTACGTTTTTGTATTGCTAATGTAGTACTTTTACTATTGTCAAGTGGGGACTTTTGTTAATTTTAACGATTATTCGTGTTTAGGTGTTAGGTTGGTTGCTGTACATTATATTCTTAAACCGGATGATGCTATGTTAGCTTTATTAATGTGAACTTTGTTACGTTCAGGCATATATTCGTTGATCAGTGTATAAAGAACTTGTTTTATGTTATGTTTATACAAAATGATCCTCGAAATGTGACTTGAATCCATAGATCAATAGATCGATAGATCATGGGAGGGTGGGATGATATGGAGGGTACGGTGGATTGTTTGATTTACAGATTTACTGATTTAGGGTATGTAAAACGTGACACTTTTACTAAAAAATATGACTTGAATCAATATATCAATAGATCAATATACCAATAGATCACGAATGGATAGAAGGGTGGTTGGATGGTGGTTTGATTTACTGATTTACTGATTTACTGTTTTAGTGTATGTAAAACATGACAATTTTAGTAAAAATGATACCTGAATCAATAGATCATAGAATAATAGATTAATAGATCACGGAAAGCGGTGGGGAGGAGTCGTGAGCATTCAAAGTAGGAGACAAGGCAGGGCAGGAACTACCGCGTCACAGTACAATAGCCAAGTAACACAGAAAAAAGACTCACAATGGCAGTTCTTTTTGGATTTTTACGATGGACTGATTTACTGCTTTAGGGTATGTAAAACGTGACAATTTTAGTAAAAAATATGACTTGAATCAATAGATCAATAGATCACGAAAGGGGTAAGGAGGGCTGTTTGATTTACTGATTTACTGATTTTACTACCTTAGGGTATGTAAAACATGACAATTTTAGTAAAAAAATATGACTTGAATTAATAGATCAATAGATCAATAGATCACAGAAAGGGTGAGGAGGGCAGTTTGATTTACTGATTTACTGATTTACTGCTTTAAGGTGTGTAAATACGTAAATTTGTAAGATATAAACATAAAAAGAATAAGAAATTTTATTTATTTATTTATTTATTTATTTATTTATTTATTTTTTCTTTTTTTTCTTTCTTGATGATTCTGAAACCGTCATTTTCGAAATCTACAGACCCGGTAACATATATAAGGACAACAACATTGTTGTTATACGACTGTTTATTAACTCAGCACCGCAACGGAGCCAGCACCGGTGCCAGTGCCAACTCCTCTGACTCCGACACCTCTGACTCTGAATCCTTCTCAGACTCCCCCTTCCTCATTCTTCTTCTTTCCTCCTTCTTCCTTTCTTCTTCTGTTTTGCATTCCATGCATTTCTTCTTCTTTATTCAGGAGGGGGCCCCCATCCGAGGGGTCCCTGGACTCCGAAGCCGAATCCTTCCTCCAAATTTCAGTCTTCTACGATTATTTTAATTTTTAGGGGGGCAGCGCTCCCCTCACAAGGGACTCACAGAGACGTAATCTCGTCTCCAACGAGATTAAGTCATCATATAGCTCATATAGTTAAGTTAAGCCTAACATGGTTTTCTGATCGAATTTGACCTTGGAGCTAAAGGGGCAACACCCACGTAGGGGTGACCTACGGTCACCAAAAATCGGCGGTGATCAGTTTAACACACCAATAGAACATATACAAAGTTTCAAAGCGATAGCTCTAATAGTTTTCGAGAAATCGGGGTAATCGGTCAGATTGGCCCATAACTACAGCGATTAATCGAATGTTAATTATAGTAATTATTTTCTTTCGATTATATTTTTCAATGTAAAAAGTCAACCAGAGCACGTAGAAAGAAGATTTAAACATCGATATAGGAGTAATAAACATCGATAAATCGATTGAAGCCATCAAAAACGATCTACCGATCATTTAAAACCTTCTAGGAACCAAAAAGCCCCATCGGGGGGCTCCGCCCCCCTTTTGGGAGGCTTAACCTCCGAAAACGGTCTTCCAGACCTTAAATTCGTTCTCACCGACCTTAAAAACCCTAACTTTGACGTATCAAACGTCAAAAACAAAATGTTGCTTGCAATATTTCCAACATTGCATGCAACATTGCCTTGCAACATTTTGGCTGTTAGTTGTCCATCCTATACTACTTACAATGTAGACTTACCAGCTGACAATAAATATCATATGGAATTCGAAACTATATTTTCCCTAAATATCTTCATCACCTTATTTCAGCTCCCACTCGTTCTGCATCTGAATGTAGCACATATCTGGATCATATAAGGACCAAAGCAACTATCAATCCCGAAATTTTGCTTTAAATTGCTGACTATCTTATCATTATCCCACGTGCTGCTCTGTGACAGACGCGACTTAAGGAAGTCTGCAAACAACAGTAAGGGTTAGGAAAATTACAGGCTAATATTTTGAAGAAGGAAGTGGTGTCCTTGAGAGTGTTTTGAATAGCTTAACTACTGGAAATTTTGGCGAAGGATTTTTTCGATTTATGATGCGGTTGAAGGATTAAGTGTCTGTGGTCTTAAACATTTTTGGCAGAAAAATCAACAAACAATCATTTGACAGTCCGTGGATTACCCATAAGTTTTTGTTGTGCATTAAGAAAAAAACCATAAGCATTTTAAGCTTCATAAATGGGATTATTATCCTTTGACCTCATTAAATTATTCAGAAATCTACTTACTTTTTTGCACTGCGACTTTTACACCAAAATGTAAAGAACAATCAATGGTATTTCAGAGAATGAAAGGAAATCGAAAATTGATTGTATATTCAAGGATGGGGAATTTTTGTTTGATAAGGTTGATATTGTAAAATCTTTTAATGACTACTTTCTAAAACGTTCCGTCAAGTCTGTGAACTTCAATCCTTAGCATGCCAAATGCATTCAAAAATAATATATATCCTCCACAAAACTGGTTTGCATTTATACCTTGTACTTCGACTGAGATTGAGAAATTTATCAATAAATTGAAGATAAAACTTCCATACCTCCTGTATTCCTGCTAGGAATAAGATAGTTTAGGGTAAACTGTTGGAAATTATCTTTGTGCTTTTTAATAGATGTAATTCAAGTGAAATATTCTTCGATTATTTAAAGATAGCGTGAGTGATGCCACCTCACAAATCTGGAAGTCACAAAACACTTAGAAACTTTAGACCTATTTTACTCCTCTCAGCAATATCTAAGGTATTTGAGAAGCTTTTTATGTATAACAGGTTTACAGATTACTATATTGGAAGTTCTTTTATTTGTCTTCAACAGTTTGGATTTGTAAAGGGAAGGGAATTCAAGATGGAATTTTATATAGCTTTTGCTTGACGTTAGTGAGAGCTTGACTCGGATGTAACACATTGTTTCTGTCTTTCTGGATTATTCCAAAGCATTCGACACAATTTACATAAACGCACTTATTGTTAAATTAGAAAGATATGGTATTAGGGGTCTATGTCTCGACTTTATTAGATCTTATTTCAATAACAGGAGACAATATGTCCAAGTGAATGGTCTGCTTTCGGGTCACAAAGTGATGTATCCCTGGTATCATGCCTGGGACATTTATTTTTCATAATATATACTAAAGAACTGGGAAGAATTATTTCCAATGCAAAACTGTTCCCATATGCAGATGACACAGTTATATACTTTTCGGGAAAAGGTATATATTATAATCAGAATCTTATAAATTGCAAGCTACAAACAATTTTCAGGTGGACTTGCGCTAATAAATTGTCTTTGAAGTTAGTAAAAATGAAAGATATGATCTTCTCACACTCTCCTAACAGAGAGGCTAACCTACATTTAATGAATCTCATCTCTCTTCTTGTACGGCCTCTCAAATGATAATTCTATTCAAAACAATTGT
>JABUQX010053807.1:32500-50000 GCA_015478945.1 Trachelipus rathkii | reverse complement strand
ATTTAATATTTTTAGTGTTTATTATGTGTTTCTAAAATGTAAAGTGATTTTCCTAAAAATAATATTTTCTTGAATATTAAGTATTTTGTGTATCTTTAATATTCGAAGTGAAAATTCGTTACCACAGTGTACTGAATTTATATAGTAGTAGTATTTTTAGAATAGCCTTAAATTTAAGTTTAGAAATGTTAATTTCGTACACCCCCTATCGAAAAATTTCTTCAGCTTTTTGTAACTTGGTATTTTTATTATAAATTCATTATTTTAATTATTTCTGTTGTTGTTAGTTTTATTATCAGTTATTATTTATATATTTATATTTTTTTAAATAAGTTTCATGCTTCATGCTATTGTTGTCTATGCCAGTTTGCCATTTTTACACTTTGAATAAAGGGAAAAGCTTCAACGTTTTTACCTTCCTAAGTAGGCCCCAAGAGCCTACAACAGTAATACAATTAGATTTGAATTGTCAAGGGATGTTAAGATAATCATCTTATCATTAGCCGTCAGATTATTAAGTTCTTGCAACCATATCATCATGTGTTACTGAAAGTTGGGAACATTGATTCTGCATTACATTTTCTTTAGTTTTTCTTGAGCCATGGTTAAATGATTATACTGTGCAACATTTGACCTACATTTTGAGAGAATATCAGTGATCGATGTTTATGATGTCACACCATTCTAATGGTAAGGTGCAGTTGATGACTGACGGAGTTTGTGTCATTCAGTCAAGAAAGAAACGAAGGCTTCTTTATATTGGCAAAAGCATCTCTCATAGCACAGTGAACATCATCTAAAAATAGGTTAAAGTTTTCGCCGACATTCCATTAAATGTGTCACAGAGATATTCATCCATGTGACGTTCGGTGAGTTATTCAGCGTTCATAACAAAATTTTGGCGTTTGAAATCCTTGTTAACGGCATGACTAGTAAAAGAAACATAACATAGAAACACCTGCTTGATTATTTTGTCATTCTTTGGTGCAGACAGGTAACTTGCATGACTAATACAGGTTATTAATTTTGAAATTTTAGTTTTAACGCTGTTATACATTTTCTAACAAATAATATCTTTGCAATATTCCTTTAACGTAGCGGGTTTAAAGGGACATCTCCGTTCATTAACAGTACAAAGTCAAGATCTTCAACGTGAGAAAACATTATATCATTTCTGAAATTTTACTAACCATGCTTTGAGTTTTTTCGTTTTCAGGGTCCCAAATGTTTGTATTTTTGTTAAAATTTTGTAACCCTGAACATGGGTTAAGTTAAACAAGGTTAAAAAAATTAAAGGTTTTTTTTGAAATTTTAGTTTTAACGCTGTTATACATTTTCTAACAAATAATATCTTTGCAATATTCCTTTGACGTAGCGGGTTTAAAGGGACATCTCCGTTCATATAACAGTACAAAGCACGATTTTCAAACGTGAGAAAACATTATATCATTTCTGAAATTTTACTAACCATGCTTTGAGTTTTTTCGTTTTCAGGGTCCCAAATGTTTGTATTTTCTATGGAAGTTTCAAAATTTATCTGCCTTATTTTAAAAACTGGTGCTGACGATCTTTTGCTATTTTTACCCACATTTTTCTCTTGATAATATTTTTTTCCCTGTTTACTGTTTAAGAAGTTTCTTAATCAGAACATAGTTCTTTCCCTCCGAGAGTAATTACGATTGCAGTGTATACATAAATTTTGCGATTTTATTGGATAAAATATCGAAATAATAGCCAATCACACTGGATGAAGACCCCATTAAGTAATTACTTTAACAATTTATTTCGAGCGTATATACTAACACGTACAAGTCTATCAATGTACTAAAGCCAATAAATTGTTAGGACATCGAGTGTGACTCAAATAACTGCCACGACCTTGTGCATAGGCATTTGTCAACACATTCTGGTCAACTTACCTTAAGGGTTGATTTACATTGGTAGAGTGGAAAGGTTAATTAACGGTCAAATACTGAGGAGTAAGTTTACTAGAAATCGTGCTTTTTAAGTACTTGACCGTCCATTCGACCATCCACTCTGTCAATGCAAACCAGCCTTAAATTTCACTAGATGTCCTAACGGGACAGTTTTATATATTAGCATTCGCGTGTCTTCGAATAAGAATGCGAATGCGAATGTGAATAATATATGCGAATGTTGAAAAACTTGCCTATATTCAGTCTAACTTAAATTTACAGATATATATATATATATATATACTATATATGATATATATATTATATATAATATAATATATAAATATATATATATATATATATATATATATATATATATATATATATATATATATAATATATAATATATATATATATATATATATATATATATATATATAATATATATTACTATATATATATATATATATATATACTATATATATAATATATATTATAATATATAATATATATTATTAATAAATATAATATTATATATATAATATATATATATATATATTATTATATATATATTATATATATATATATATATATATATATATTATATATATATTATATACTATTTATATATATATATATATATATATATTATATATATATATATATATATAATTTATATATCCAGAAATTTATTTCATCAGAATCATATCACAAACCCAATTATGATTCTAAATCAATTTTATTAGCAACATTTACTTCTGCTTTTCATAGCATATTTGTTAAAACTGGCGGATTCTTTTAAATCATTTAATATTTTATATATTTAATATATATATTTAATATTTAATATTTAATTTTAATCTTTAATATTTAATATTAATATTCATATTTAATATTTAATTATTTAATATTTAATATTTAAAATGTAGAATTTAATATTTATTATTTAACGTAAAAAAAGTGAAAAACAAGACATTACTTTCACGCTATCTGAACTCTGCAATCGTTTGCAAAGCAAAGAATTAATGACCTAAGGTAGTTTCTAGAGTGAACATACTTAAGAGTGCGGTCGGTCGGCAAATGTTTGGGCTCTGGTAGGCTTCTTTGATGCTCCTTTGGATCGCTCAAGAAGCACAAAAAAATTTAACCCGGGAAAAGAAAGCCATTCTCCAGCTGATATCAAGTAAATATATACTAATATAATAAAGTAATAATAATAATAATAATAATAATAAATAATAATATATAATAATAATCATAATAATAATAATAATAAAATAATAAGTCAAAATCAATCAAAAAATAAGTAAAAAGTGTATAGCATTATAATAATATTAATAATAATTATCTTATAATAATAACAATATAATAATATAATAATAATAATATAATAATAATAATAATAATAATAATAATAATAATAATAATAATAATATATAATATACTAATAGCAACTTTCATATTATAAAAAATAGAGTGCGGGAATGGGTTTCAGAGGGACGTTTACGTCCTTTTGAGCCCACGAATATATACGTTTTTTCATGTCCAAATATTAATGTTTAAGTAGAGGAATCATAAATTAAATCAGATATATAATATGAAATTAAACCTAATCCTAATGCAGCTGGTTTATATTCTTAATAATAATAATAATAATAATAATAATAATAATAATACATAATATAATAAATAATAATAATAATAATAATAATCAATATAATAATAATAATATTAATAATAATATACTAATAATAATAATAATAATATAATAATATAATATAATAACTAATAATTAATAATAATAATATAATAATAATAATAATAAAACAGTATTGATATTAATGATAATATAACATTCACTATAATATTTATCACTCAATAATACAATATCAATACCATAGTAATAATAATATCTGTAATAATGCTAAAAATAATAATAATATAATAATAATAATAATAATATAATATAATAATAAATAATAATAATAATAATAATAATAATAATAATAATAATAATAATAATTATAATAATAACTTTTACTATTATTATTAAAAACAATATTTATTTAGTATTATATTAAAATTCTTATTACAGAATTATTATTATTATTATTTATTATTATTATTATGTTATTATTATTATTATTATTTATTATTATTATATTATTATTATTATTATTTATGACGACAATAATAATGCAAACATCATCAATGCTACCGTTACTATTAATAATGATGACAAATATCAACTTCATATTATCGCAGTACAATAATAATAATAATAATAATAATAATAATAATAATAATATAATAAAAATAATAATAATAATAATAAATAAATAATAATAATAATAATCATAATAATATCAAAAATTAATAATAATAATAATAATAAAAATAATAATAATAATAATAATAATATATATATAATAATAATAATAATAATAAAATATATAATAATAATAATTAATATAATAATAAATAATAATAATTATAATTAATAATAATAATAATAATAATAATAATATCGGCTAAAAATTACTAACACTGATATCGAAAAATAAATAATAATAATAATAATAATAATAATAATATAATAATAATAATAAAATAATAATAATAATAATTAATAATAATAATAATAATAATAATAATAATAATAATAATAATAATAATAATAATAATAATAATAATAATAATAATAATAATAATAATAATATCAATAAATAAGAAAAATAATATAGTAATAATAATAATAATTTTTCATAATAATTTTAATCACAAATATTCATAAAGATTGCAAGACATAATAATAATAATAATTCAATTCAAAAATGTTTATTCAACATATAGAAGATACAATCCAGTCATTAAACAACAAGGTGATATACATTTTTATAATATATTGTTAAATATTTTACAATTTAAATACATCAGTTAATTGTAATAACCAAAATTAATTTCCCTAATATGTGAAATGGGTTTACTAATTGCAACACAGTGTTGTGTCCTTGAAACCCGAAATACATTTAAATAATAATGAAGTCAAAATTTGATTCGAGCAAACATCACAACAATAAATGCTACAAATAATAAAATAGAAAAATAAAATAAAATAAAATAATAGAATAATAAATAATAAGTATATAAATAAAATAATAAATAAAATAAATATACTTACAGGGAGATGACGTGTAATAATAATAATAATACAATAAAAACGATACAAAAACAATAATATAATAATAATATAATAATAATAATAATAACATAATATAATCCTAATAATAATAATAATAATAATAATAATAATAATAATAATAATAATAATAATAATAATAATAATAATAATAATAATAATAATAATAATAATAATAATAATATTACTATCATTATTATTACTATTACATAATAATAATAACTAAATAATAATAATAATACTAATAATAAAAAAATAATAATAATAATATAATAATAATGAATAATAATAATAATAATAATAATAATAATAATAATAAAATAATAATAACAATAATAAATAATAATTTATAATAACAATAATGATAATACTACTACAAAATAGTATAATTACAATCATAATATTTGAAATAAATAAAATAGTACTAATAGTTTAATATAATAATAATAATAATAATAATAATAATAATAATAATGAATAAATAATAATAAATAATAATAATAATAATAATAATAAAAATAAGTAAAAATAATAATAATAATAACAATAATAATAATAACAATAATAATAAATAATAATCGTTATAATAATAATAATAAATAATAAAATATAATATAATAATAATAATAATAATAATAAAATATAGTAATAAAATAATATATAATAATAATAATAATAATAATATAATAATAATAATAATAATTTAATAATACATAATAATAATAATAATACATAATAATAATAATGAATAATCAATATTAATAATAATAATAATAACTATTAATAATAATAATATAACAATATAATAATTAATAATAATAATATAATTACTATTGCATAATATTTATTAATAATCAATATTACGACAATACACGCAATGATTAAGCCACAATCACTATTATGATCTCAAATTACTACTTAAATTTACAATAATTTTCAGTACGCAATTTATATGTACAACGCAATGCTTGCAACAATAAAAGTAATACTAATAGTAGTAATAATAATAGTATATATAATAACAAAAATAGTAATAATATAATAATAATAATAAATAATAATAATATGAATAATAATAATAATAATAATAACAATATAATAAATAAAATAATAATATAACAATAATAATAATAATAATAACTAATAAATAAGAATAATGAATAATAATCATAATAAGCTACATAATATAATAATAATCATAATAATACTAATATAATAATATAATATAATAATAATAATTAATAGTTAATAATAATAATAATAATAATCATAATAATGATAATGATAATAATAATAATAATAATATAATAATAATAAAATAAATAATAATAATAATAATAATAATAATAAACAATAATAATAATAATAATACAAAATAATAATAATAATATAATATAATAATAATAATAATTAAATTATAATAATAATAATAATAATAGTAGTCAGCTAGATTTTATGTAGGTTCAGTCCCTGAGTTATTTATTTATTAATATTTATTTAGAAAATACATTTTTATAATAATAATAATAATAATAATAATAATAATAATAATAATAATAATAATAATAATAATAATAATAATAATAATAATAATAATAATAATAATAATAATAATAATAATAATAATAATAATAATAATAATAATAATAATAATTTAAAACTTCTTTATCAGCTTTTGTTTTTATTTAAGTTTTACTTTTGGCTTCCCAATCACGAAATATTTTCTTCTAATTTCGAATTAATTTTCTTAATACTATTGTTTAAAATAATTTACAAAGAAAGTATGAGGCATGTTTATATTTATTAGTTTCTGACCGGTTTCGTCCGTAAACCTCGGACATCTTCAGAATTTCGATTCTAACAAATTAAAGAATTATTTTACAAGATATTTAAGATTAAAAATTTTTAAATTTTAGGGTAGCTTTCATATTATATTTTAATTAAGGGCAAAACGTTAATCTTTAATGTTAATGTCAGGTTTATGATGTCTTATGTAATAGGCTTCAGCTATTTTTAGTTTTTGCGCTTCACATGAGGAGGGTAAAATTTTAAATGACTTTAATATATCAGGTATAGTTGTCTTGTTATGCTCTGTGAATAAAATGTTCGTATATTTTGCGGTGCTGGTATGCCCAATCTGTTAATCTATTAGTCGTGCAACCAATATACGTCCGACGTCAGGCAGACTCGGACAGTGCGAATTGGTAGCGAACATGGTGATTAACTGAAAGGGTATCCTTAGTAGAGAAGCAGGAAGAAAGTTTTCTTGTTTTAGCTGTTTGTAGATTTAATGTGGGTGTTAATAATACCGGGTAGGCATTTTTCCTTTCTATCAAAGTCTTTTTGCATTTGAAGTTTTAAAATAAAAGTTAATGCTTTCAGAGATATTGTTCGTATTATCCTATTTTTTTTTATATATATATAGAGTTTCTTGATTGTTTTGTTTATTATGATTTTCGTTTATATTTAAAGGGTGGTTACAGTTGATTAGGTTCCTGTTTTCATTCTTTTAACTTCAAGATCAATGATTCCCAACCGAGACGATTTTAAAGCTCTTATATGAGTGTTTTAAACTTGAAATTCTTATATACTTTTCTGGGGGAGTTGGCTTAATATGTATGCCTGTAGAGAGGTTCCATCATCATTAATTTTGATTTTAATATCCAAAAAGTTAATAATATTATTTAGAGATGTTTCAGATGTGAACTTGAGGCAAGAAAGGCTTTATAAGCGGTTGATAAACTGAAGCATGTATGTACGGTTCCTAAATATAGTAATGGTGTAATTACGTATCTTATATAGAGACTGGGTTGAATGTGTTGTTTTCCCTCAAAATAATAACTATAATCAATAAATAATAATAATAATAATAATAATATAATAATATAATAATAATACATAATAAATAATTCCAATTCAAAACATTATTCAAGACTGAAAATACAATTAAGTTATAATAACAAAGATTACATAAATTTTTATATTGTATTGACAAATATTTTACAATTTCAATACATCAATTCATTATAATAACTAAAATTAATTTCCCTAGTATGTGAAATGGGTCTACTAATTTGCACACAATTTGTGTCCCTTTGAAACCCAAAATACATTTAATAATAATGAGCTTAAAAATAATTAAAAACCATAAAAATAACAATAATATAATATAATAATAATATTTTGAATAATAATAATATATATAAATAATAATAATAATGATAATATAATAATAATAATAATAATATATAATAATAATAATAATAATATAATAATAAATACCAATTAATGATAATAATAATAAAAACAATAAATAATAATAATAATAAAAATAAATAAATAATAATAATCTATAATAATAATAATAAAATAATAATAATAATAAATAATAATAATAATAATAATAATAATAATATATGTAAAAAAACCTTAAAATTATTAAGAGTAAGGACAATGGTATTTATAATCCTAACATAATTATATTAATATTAAGATAATAATACTAGTGAAGAATAATAATAATAATAATAATAATGATAATAACAAGAATAATAAGAATATACTAAAAATAATAATAAAATAAATAATATATAAATTGTAATAACAACACTACCACCACTACGCTGCTACATTACTACTACGCAACTAAACAATAATTAATATAACGTTAAAAAACTTAATAGTGGTTATATTAATAATTACTTTAAAACTGTAACAAAAAATAATATTATAATATAATAATAATAAATAATATAAAATAATAATAGTGTTAAGAATAATTTTTAAATATTTAAGTAAGAGCATTTAAAACATTAACCTTAAAAACCCTTGTAATAATAATTAATAATAATAATAATATAATAATAATAATATAATAACAAAGCATAGGAAGTAAATAATAATGAATATACGAAGAGTAATATAATGAACAATAATAATAATAATACAATTAATAATAATAATAATAGCAACACATAATAATAAGTAATAATATAATAATGATAATAATAGTAATAATAAATAATAATATAATAATAATAATAATAAAATAATAATAATAAGTAATAATAATGATAATAATAATAATACTGATAATACCACATACTACTAACACTAACCAACTACCACTACTACTATTCATAATAAGTAATAATAGTAATAATAATAATAATAATAATAATAATAATAATAATATAATAATAATCATAATAATAATAATAATAATAATGATAATAAAATAATATTGTAATAATTAAAATAGTACTAATAGTATCCATAATAATGTTAATAAATAATAAAAATAATATTAAATTAATAATATAATATATATAATAATAAAAATAATAAATAATAATAATAATAATAATAAATAATATAATAATAATAATAATAATAATAATAATTATAATAATATTAATAATAAAATAATAATAATAATAATAATATAATAATAAAATAATAATAATAATAATATAATAATAATAAGCAATAATTAATAGTAATAATAACCATAATAAGATAATAATAATACGTAGGGTTTAACAAATAATAAATAATAATTAATATAAATAATAATAATAATAATAATAATAATAATAATAATAATATAATATAATGATAATAATATAATAATAATAATAAAAATTATAATAATAATAATAATAATTAATAATAATAATAAAATAATAATTAGCAACAATAATAATCTACAATCACAATCATATTATAATTACAACCACTACCATAATTACTACAATTAAAATAATAATATAATACGGTAATAATAATAATAAAAATAATATAATAAAATAATAATAATAATAATAATAATAATATAATAATAATAATAATAATAATAATAATAATTATAAATTATAATAATAATAATAATAAATAATATATTAATAAAAATAATAATAATAATTAATATAATGAATAATAATAATAAATAATATAATAATAATAAATAATAATAATAATGATAATATAATATAATAATAATAATAATAATAATAATAATAATAATAAAATAATAATATAATAATAATAATAATAATAATAATAATGGTGTAAGCTAGCTTTTACATAGGTTGAATCGTTGAATTATTTATATTATTAATATTTATTTAGATTAAAATTTTTTTTTTTTTTTTAACAAAAGACTTAATAGAGTTTTCCGGTTTTAATTTTTTGTGGCATTGAGTTGTAAAGTTTAGCTGCTTTGTAGCTGCACTTTGAGTGGCTTTTTTTAGTCTATAGAAGGGTGGGTTTTGTAAGTATTATTTCTTAGATTTATTTGATTTGCTTCGACGTGGCTGAATTAGTTTCATTTAGTTTTACGTATTGAGATCTCTCCTTTTCTAGCTTTAAAAAAACCATTGTAAGTTTTGTTCCTTTTAAAAAACGATTTCTTTCATTTTACTATAGTAGTATGGTCCTGATCAATCATGTGCAAAGCTTTTGTGAAATCTAATAATAATAACAAGGGAGGAGTCTTTATTTTCTATATTTCTATAAGTTTTTCGGTTAAGCAAATGAGGGCATCAGCAGTTGAGCGTCCTTTTCTAAATCCAAATTGTGAATCACTGAGAATGTTGTTTGATATAAAATATTCTGTTATCTGATTGAAAGTTATTTTCTCAAATATATTACTAATCTTGTTTGTGATAGCTATTGGTCTGTAATTTTTTGCTTGGCAAAGGTCTCCTTTTTTAGGTATAGGGATCACTTTTGCTGTCTTGAAAATATCTGGAAAAACTCCTGTCAAAAATGACTCATTGAACAAGTGTTTTAAAGGGGTGGCTATTTTGTCGGCAGCGAGTTTGAGGATGTGGTTGGGGATAGTATGAACATCACATTTTTTGTTTTTTAATCCGGCGATTACCTTTTTTACCTCAGAGTCTGTGATGTTTATAAAGGAGAAATGAGTCACAGAAGTCGGGGAGACAGTTTGCAAATGATGTTTCGACTCCGGGGGTTTGTCTCTCAAATGAGTTGTTTACACGGCGTTTACAACCGTACTCGTTTTAGTCGTCCGCGATAATCTTTTGGTCCGTTTTTAACTGATTATTTATATTCAGCTCTTTTATACACTGGGAGTTTTTTGTATTGTTGTTGATTAAATGAATGAGTCACAGGAGATTTTACTCTCCATCAGCGGGATTCGAACACTGGACTCCGCGTTGCTGAGTTAACAGTACCGGATGCTTTAAGCACTAGGCCATCCACGTCCCCAAAAAAGAAGCTTCAAGCGTAGTTTTTAAAGCACCCGGTTTTCTCATCCCATAATTGCTGAGTACTCAAAGGCCTGGCCCCCATTTTAAATGAATGAGTCACAGTCACATAATAATAATAATAATAATAATAATAATAATAATAATAATAATAATAATAATAATAATAATAATAATAATAATAATAATAATAATAATAATAATAACAATACTAAAAATTAATAATAATAATAATATATATAATTAATAATAATAATAATAATAATAATAATAAATAATAATATAATTAATTATAATAATATAATGTAAGAATGTAATGAAGGAGTTAATTTATTAATTACATTCAAAAAATTGATTTGCAATATATGTTACGAAACTAAAGCATATTTGTATTAAAAAATAATAAAATAAATATTTTTGAGTTCTTGGATGAATTTTAACAGTAAAAAACCCTTCTTTGAAAATATATATGCACTATGGTTTCCATTTTGAGCATCTTTCCATTTCAATTTTTTTTTTACAACTTTAGCTAATTTTCTTTTATATCACACTTCTAACTAATAAAAGTTGATATCAGTATTCGATGTTTGGGTATGGACTTCTTATATTATTCAAATATATTCTTTCTCTTCCACATGAGTTGGAATAGTTTGGGAGCTAATGAGACTCTGGTTCTGATTCGAATTATTTTAATTTTCTATTCCAATTTGATTCAGTTTTTTAAAGATTGTTATTTTCGATATCAACTCATTTAGGATGCACGTGGATGTTTCAATCAGACGCGGATTTCAGAAAGTTTCAAGTCTGCTCCTGATTCTATTCCAAATCCACTGAAATTTCAGTGCGATACTGGATTTCTCGCAACCCTGGCAGGGGTTATTCCCATGTTGGAAACTAGAAAACATTTGAAGTGAGTTATCACGTTAGCGAGAGAGTCGTTTTTATTCTTATTCGAATTGACTCTTAAAATTTGGTGTACTTTTTGACCATTCTCGTACTGTAAAGTCTTTATATACTGGTTTGCAATGATTAAATTTGTCTCCTTTAAATTGCGAGAGAAGTCCTCAATACCCCTAATATTTTTATTCCACAAATAGAGACAATGTATATTTCTTTGTGGCTAGAAAATGCGTTGGATATCAGATGTGAATTTTTCCCATTTTTTTCAGTTGTTTGGTACTATTGTTAATCACAACCTGTTGTATTTTATTTCTTTCTTTTCCAACTTACGTTTAATACATTTACTTTTAAGGTGCATCAACGCGAGACCTTTTTGCTAAACTGAAAGAACCGTTCTCAAATATACGTGACTTTAACTAAAGGCGACTCTTTTTGCTATCCTTTTTTCAACTCATTCAAATCAGTGATGCATAATATTATAATTTTTTAAAAAAAAAATTTTCGCCCGATTTCTCCATTGTTATTACTACGAATTATAACCTCTGTGACACAGTTAGCACAAATTGTTGTTTTCCCAGTGAGGTTTGCTAATCCCTGGAAACAAATTCTCTTTGTCTTCTGCCTATGCAAGCTTCTACATTTTCTTTTTGCTGGGAAGAGGTGTAAGTTTATTTTAGACGCTGTGCCAACTAAAAAGGGAACCACTCTATCCCTATTTATATGTCTATTAACCATATGCCTTTGGCCATCTCTAAAGTATGCCAAGTCCAGTCCTTTTTAAACGGAAAGTATTATAAACATCTGATTTAACGTACCCATTAGAAGTAATATAGCTAGTGAACCGATCAGATTTGAAGATTTAAACAACATCAGTGGGGTTTATGTAGTGCTAGGTAATTGTCGTAAGTACTCCAACTACTTCAATTAGGTTTTGTTCACTGCATAACCGCTTTGTTATTTTAAGGCATACCTTCTCTAGTATACCTAAGCATTTTACATATTACTACGTCACTACCGTCCAGAAATAGTTAAAATATGCTTGATGACAATCGTTCTCGTGATGAGAGAAGCCCAAGGAGGGTCGTTGGTTTTCCAAAAGATAGCTACCATGCATCGCACCCTTGCCGCCCATCACCTACTTGTAGAGTTTGAAGGCCTCTGGTGGGCGAGGTTGTGCTGCCTAAAACCTACATACACAACGACTCGGACTGCTCTTGTACACGAATCTTACTCTCATATCCATACTTGAAAATCTTTGCAGCCTTTGTTCTATTAAATATCCCCTTATGTCGACTCATCAGCGCTCTTTTTCCTTAAAATCATCATGCTCTTAGTTCTACGTGAAAAGCACAGGTGCTTGAGTAACTCGCTGAAACAGAATCTCACTCTCTTTCCATTCTATCGAATCGGGTCTGTATCCTCAATTTTCTCATTGCAAAAGGCGGATGTGATCTGCGGCTTATGTAGGCAACGATTGTAAATACTGATCTCTGAGTGTGTTATTATTTGGATCTCCTGACTTTTCTTATTCTAAATTAAAGCTCTCATGTCAAATCTGTTCAAATCAAATTCATATATTTTGTCTATTTATTACGAGTAACTCCTGGCTGACAATCCCTAAATTTTTGATTATTCCACTGTTTGTATATATTACCAAAGAGTACGTAACACATCTGTCTTCCTGTCATGTGCTTCTCCGTCGTTTCAGATTATTCATCTAACTTTTTTGAAGGGGTGATTTCTACAATGTTTCAACACTCGCCGGTTAGTCTTATCCTATTGACAATTTCCGGTTCTAATTTCTGCTGTCCCCCAACCCCTCCAACCTGTTCAATCAAACTTACAACCTGTAATTTTCTCCAAAAGATCGTTTTAATTTGCCCTCTACTGAGCTTCAACATAGAAGGCGCCTAAAGTTTGACAGTATGTACTTCTGTGGTTCATCATTAAAACTGCCCTATCTTTAGCTCTGTTTTTCGTGAACCTGGTAAAACTGTCGGTGATCACTAATAAATGAAACCCCTGCTATGTAGCCTTTCAAATTTTCCCAAATTTCTCGGAAAATGGATTAATATTTGGTTAAAGAGGGCCTGTCTGGTCTTATGCTCACACTATATTTGCTGGGTCTGTCATTCACTGGAAATCTTATATGATATAATATATATAATAGTTATATATATTATATGATAATATATATATATTAGTGAGTAAAGTAGGATTATAATAGTATATATTATATTGAAGCGGATAAGTTCTATTTATATATAATGATTGATGTATAGGTCTAGATATTATAAATTAAAAGGTATTATAATATATATATTCATTATATATATAGTATATATAAATATATATATATATATTATATGAGATTTGTCAACACCTGCATTAACATAATATTTCTTTTTAAAAAAATTATCAGAAAACGTGAGGGGTTATAAACAAAATACTATTCAACTTATATTTGTTTTTAAAAGTAGAAATAGATTTTTTTTTTGTACGTGAAAAACGATATAATTTTTTTTAAATATTAAATTAAAACCATCTTACCTGATAAAAATACGAGAAATCGGTTGAAATTACTATTCCACTCCTTAGCTTATTAAAGTAAATGAATCGATCAGCGTTTAAACAACGGGAATGCGGTTTCAAAATCAAATATCGTTCACGAAGGAAAAGACCTGTCAGAACTAGAAGAGATATCCACACTCGACTTGGCGCCTCTGATAACTGATGTCACCGATGGCTTTCTCCCCCTTTTTATATCCTTCAAATGCTTACGGCAGGAAATTTTCGAGTGCGATATTACGTGGCATCTGGAGATGACGTAACGAAAACAAAAAAAATATTAATATTTTTTATACGCGCTTAATCATCAAAAAATAAACAAATTATTTGTAATTTTGTGATAAATCAAATTTTTTTTTACAAAATATACGTAGCAAACGTTCTTTTTGTTTTCCCGTTTTTTTTTAAATGTTTCCTCTGAAGAAATATTGTTATTCTCGAAACAAAATGAAACGTTACTCAACAAATTTTTCATTGAAAAACGAATAGTCTTAGTTCTTTTCGTAATGAATCATTTTATTTCTTTCTCTCTTCGGACATTTATTCATATTCTTCCACAATTTTAATTTCGTTTGAAGATGATTTATTCGGTGAAAAAACAAACGTTTAAAAAAGGAAATATTTGTTGGGATGAAATATAATAGCCGAATAATAATAATAATGAAAATAAAATTTCTAATAACTTTATAAGAAAAATATATTATGTGTTTTTAAATAAATTATATTCATATATAATATATACATATATATATACAAATTGAAATATCTAAAAAATTGTAAAAAAAAAAAAGCCCGCTTTTCATTCGCTTCCGAAACTAGAGCGAGTAACGGCTTTCTTCACGAAAATGCCAAGACGATTAGATATGGCTTCGCTGAAAATTTATGTATACGAAGTCGACCTTCGAGACGACGAATTAAACGGTAACATTCACTCGGTCGTCGAATTCGCGTCGGCGATATTTTTCACGGAGAGCGCATTTGTGTAGACGTGTATAAACAACTCCCATGCGTTGATGACTGCATCATCAACGAACGCTCGTGTGCGCTAGCCTACGGCGCGCACAAGTACATGTGAATATACAAGCGGTTAGGGCTTAAGGGATGCCGAGTGAGTGATTCCGCTTATAAATAAAAAATTTTTTGTTTTTAATATCTTCATTAGACCTCTAATAAGGCGTTTTGATTTTTTTTTTTTTTTTGATGCCCTATGCCCAAAAATAGGGTGATGCAATAATGCATCTCACGGCGTTAAGATCGTCATAACAAAAAAAACTGCAATTTATTTTTATCAAATTTTATAAATTTTAGCTATTAAATTATATACTATATATGATATATATATTAGATCTAAATAATATATATATATATATATATATATACTATATATATATATATTAATATATATTATATATATTATATAAACAATATATATAATATATATAAAATTAATTCCGGAGCGATCCCATTGGATAGCTAACCATAAGCGCTGGAGGGCTTCAAAGCGAGTGTGATCATTGTCCAAATCTAAAATATTACCTGGAATGAAAACGATAAAACAGTTCCCCCTTGTAAAACACCAAATATACGTCGCAGTTTAATGTATTATGTTCATAGTTTTTTTTTATGCAATGCTTACAGCGTTTCCTCTCTTGACCCCAATCGTAAATGGTTTACCTCATCAAGCCTTACAGACTGCAGGGTGAACAGCAACCAGCTTTCTCTTTTTCGGAATTTGTGGGGAATTTGAAGATCTTCCTCTTTTATTAGTTCCGGCACATATCAGCCAGATGCTATGTCGCCTTGAAGTTGCATAATGCGTATAGATTACCAAATTTAAAGTTATACACGGCGGTATAGGCAGCCAGGCTTTACTACTCTCAAGTCCAGCAGGTAAAAAAAATCCTCACTTACCACTTCTTTGATTTAAAATCTGTCCTGTACAATTCAATTATTATGTCGGACAAATCGACGCCCCCCATATATTTATTGTACTCATTGGTGGCAAAAGGGCAGTGCAATTTCGATATATTTATTTCCTTTAGCGTCCCATCGACGGCATTTATCTACTGGATCCACACCCGCATAATTTGAAAAAACATTTACAGACTTATTGTCCAACCCCTTTACTGCGATGCTGTCTGTCTTTTGTTCGACACAAGTATTGTAGTTTCCTCTACCTCCGACTTTAGCTTCCTTTCTGCCTTCAAAATTCAGTCGATTTGGTCTAATTGTCGACAAACATAGCATTCCTCTTTCCTCCAAAGCAGTTATCAAAGGTAGGGAGGCGAACCAATTGTCATAAATACCTTTAGTTCTAGTGTTGAGGAATATCCTTTGTTAGTTCAACAACATATGCTGAGGATATACTAACCTTTTAGAGTCTCATCGACGGCATTTACCTACTGGATCCACACCCGCATAATTTGAAACATGAACAGGCTTATTGTCCAACCACTTCACTGCGATGCTGTCTGTCCTTTGTTCGACAAAAGTATCGTAGTTTCCTCTACCTTCCGACTTTAGCTTCCTCTCTGCCTTCAAAATTCAGTCAATTTGGTCTAATTGTCGACAAACATAGCATTCCTCTTTCCTCCAAAAGCAGTTATCAAAAGGTAGGGAGGCGAACCAATTGTCATAAATACCTTATAGTTCTAGTGTTGAGGAATATCCTTTGTTAGTTCAAG
>JABUQX010053807.1:25000-30000 GCA_015478945.1 Trachelipus rathkii | reverse complement strand
CCTACGGTGCACACATACGTAGCTATATAGACAAAGGGGGGTGGGGTAAAAAAGGGGGGGAGGGGTATAAATAATATATATATAATATTATATAATATATATATATATATAAAATATTATATATATATATATATATATATATATTATATATATATATATATATATTGATATATAAACTCATATACGTACATAAAAATAATCGATATGTACACACAAATCATATGTACGCGCGCGTACACGTGGCAACGTCGCACGTACACACCATGTACGTATTTGCATTGCAATACAGTACATGTACGTACGGACTCTGCTTCTCGTTACTCCCAACTACTTGCGATATATGTGGTAAATATCAAATTGCTTAAACTCGTAAAATATGCAGTGGTATATTACTATTTAAGTAATTACCAATACTTAAAACGTGAGAATAAAAATGTGGTGTTAAAAATTGCATTAACATGTGTCTTGGTAGCCTAAATCCATTATAAATATCATATTTTTAGCCATATGTTTTAATATTTTTATAATATATTTTATAACATTTTATTTATTAAAATATTTTACCATATTTATGAAATTTAAAATTTAAATTTCAGAAAAATTGTATTGTACAGTCAACGTAAATGATGAATAAATAATATAATAATACTACCAACATCGAAAGTCTAATCAAGTATATATATATATATATATACTATATATTATATAATATATATATTATATATAATATATTATATATATATATATATATAATATATATATATATATATATGTAATTATTTTTGGAATATTTCCCCAAACGAGGAAGAACCTACTAGGGAAGTAATTATCCAGTTATCCGGCCGGATAGATAGTCAAAAACTTGGCCGGATAGGCCAGATACCGGATAGTTGCCGGATATCCGGCCCATCCCTAATATATATATACATTATTATTATATAATATATATATATATATATTTAATATATTATATATATATATATATATATATATATATATTATTCATATTCCTCTTTTTTCCCCAAGACTGGGTGTGGGTAAGATGCGTTGACAAACATTCGGAAAAGAAAAAGTAGGTAGAAGAATTATGACACAAGTCGAAAAGAAAGCCCAGCCTTACCGCCCCCTCAATACCAACCTATTAGTGAGAGAACTCGTCGCAGTCAGGAAAATCCACCCTTAGAGCTTCACGGAGACCGCGACGGACCCTCCACTATGATATACGTTCAAGTGTAGAGTTCATCCCCTGGCCCAGGTATGCCACAACCCATACCCCCTCACAAACCCAGCCATTCACCTTATTTTATGGCACCTTTATTCTAGATTCAGCCAAACTCTCATTTCTCTCCTTCAGATATTCGTTTACTTTCCTCAATCCAGCTTTTACTTCGCGTTCCCAGCTCGGTCGATTCCCAAACCACTCACCACTATACATCCGCTTAACAACCGACTGTCATTCATCCTTTACACATGACCAACCCATCTCACGTACTTATATATATTATATATATATAATATATATATATATATATAATATATATATATATATATATATATATATATATATTATATATATTATATATATTATATCAATGGCGGCTTTCTGCCTCCTGCATGTTTCACTGCAACGACCACTGTTTTTTTTCCTATATCAACGATAATTTTTGTTGTTTAATTGTCAGAAATTTCACATTTACATATATATTATATAATATATATATATATATATATATATAGATATTATATATATATATATATATATATATATATTATATATATATATATATATATATATATATATATTATATATATAGTATATATATTAACGCGTAAAGCCGTATATATAAAGGCTTCGATTTTCCTCGCGTTGCAATTATAATGCAACTTTCCTTAACTTAAAACGTATCTCATCGGGATACTGAACGATATATTTTGAGAATGTGCTAATTGATTTAACATTAGCTATATAGGGAAAACTTCGTTGCAAGACTTTTCTCAATTCAAGTTGCGAAAAACAAACAATATAAAAAAAATTCGTTCGTTTTTAAATTTTTTATTTATATATTCTGTGAAGCTCAATTATTTTGATATTAATATTATATAATATATATATAATATATTATATATATATATATATATATATTATATATTATATATATATATATATTATTATTATATATATATTATAATATATATATATATATATATATATATATTATTCTCTTGTTACCCAAGATTGGGTGTAAGGTGAGTAGCACACTCCAGAACAGAAAAGTAGTAGAAGAATATGACCTAAGTCGAAAAGAAAGCCAGCCTTACCGCCCCCTTTACACCTTTAAGTGAGAACCCGTTGCAGTCAGAAAAATCCACCCTAGAGCTCAAGTACTGCGACGGACCCTCACTGTGGCATCTCGTCAATGTGGGGTTCATCCCCTGGACAAAACCAGCAACCATACCCCCATACAAAACCCCGCCATTCATCCTATTATGCCACCTTTCCTCTCTCATCTGCCAAAACTCACATCCGTTCTCCTCCAGGCTTCCTTTACTACTCAATCCACTTTTTCTTCGGTTCTCCCAGCCGGTCGATTCCCAACACACTCACCACGTACTATATCCGCTTAACCAAACCGACTATCATTCCATCCTTTCACATGACCAAACCATCTCAATGATATTCTCGTTTATTCTCTCATTACTCCTTTCTTCACACCCACACAACTCTCTAATACATCCTCATTTTATCAATTTGTCTCACACCTAACACACCCCTGAGATTGTCCATCCGAACACATTTGTACTTTAGATCTATACTCTTATTCCAGGTCCATAGTTTCACTACTGTACATTTATTAACACAGTAACAACATACCCTCATGCAAACCCTTAGTGCACTCAACACTTAGTCCTTTTACATCCAACAAGGAGTTTAATAGCACGAGCTACCTTCATACCATTCACAACTTTCTGACTACACTCTTCCTCATCATTTATCTCTTCATCCAACATAAATCCTACCTATTTAAACTCAGACACTTGTTCCAGTTGCTCACCATCCAACATAACCTCGTACCGAGGACTGTCTTCACTCACAACCATAACCTTGCTCTTATCTACATTTACTTTCAAACCACTCCTTTTTACACACCCTTGCAAATCCCTCTATCAATCCTCTTAAACTCTCTTCAGATAAAAGATAGAATTACATTCTCAGGACATTTATTTGTTGCCACGTTATTTCTGACGGAAATGTTCCTCAGTATGATTTCCATCCTTCCTGAGAAAAATGTAAATGAAACCTTGTAAAAGTTGTACACTTTCTTGGACATAAAGAAACTTAAAAACAGAAAACTATCTATAAATTAAATAGCCTAGATAAATTTCGTTCTATGTCTTTGGGAGCCCATAGCTTTATTGATTTCATTTAAAGAAAAATCACTTGGAAGGCCATTTTTAGTAAAAGTGGTGAAAACTATAAAGTTTTTAATAACCCATTCCGATGACAAACTCCAAAGCCGGAGCGCTGTTTTCCTTAATTTTAAAAAGAGTTTGATTTTTTCTTAGAACACCATGGGCAAGAAAGACTTTCACCTAACAATGCTTTCAATCGAGAGAAAGACTTTATTATGGGCTTACAAGATTTTAATAATAAAGTAATTGATGAATTTGCTCAATCAAAAGATAGAAAGCGCATTTTCTTTTTAAATAAAATTGTAACTTTTTTAAAATAATTGTAATTTTTTTTTAATTTTTCTAGATTAATGCTTTACGGTCATCAATGCTCTCTTTTTTGAAACACACACGCACTTACACACACACACACACACACACACACACACACACATATATATATATATATATATATATATATATTTATATATATATATGTATCTGTATGTGATAGGGAGGGAGTGTTTATGCATATATATATATTAATTTATATATATATATATAATAATAATATATATCTGTAATAAAAAAAACTCTACCACCTTTTTTTTCTTACAGAACCTCTAATTAATATGATTCTGTGACTGATGATCAACCATAGTAAATCACGCATATATTAATCATTACTTAGAGTCCAGATAACGTAAGCAATAGATTGCGTGTATAATTGTAAGATTAAATAAATGTTAATGGTTGTAAAACTTAATAGAATTTATATTTTTATAGTTCTCTTCTATTGAGCCAGAGTTGCTCCTCCATATACCTTTCTATTAAAACTTTATGAAACTCCTCTATATGGCCTCTGGAATTATCTAGGGGTATGTTACTTTAATATTCTTAATGCTTTATTAATTAAATATATACATAAAATTTAACCTTTAATAAGTAAATATCTAGTATTTAGCAACTTAAATAATTTATAGGTCAACTGGTTCAAGAACTAGTTCAAGAACGGGTTTAAAACTGGGTCAGGATTAATTAACAAGAACTGGTTCAAAAACGAGTTTAAAACTGGTTAAGACCACTTTCCAATAAGTTGCGGTCTAAATTGTGACAAGGCTAGATTTTGAAACCACAGAACAGTTAAAGTGAAGTGATTATATATTTAATAAATTTACTAATCGCCATTTTAAAGATATTCTTTACATGACTGATGTTTTGTTGGTGTTCCTATAAAGAAACTGAACTAATAAAAAGCACAGTAACATTGAAAGCGAGACTTTTACGAATAGAAAATAAAGTGTTGTTCCATTATAATATAGTGACTATGAAAAGAAACAATTAATAATATTATAATGTCATTAGTATAATGTGTAAATTACTTTATAGGAATAGTACAAGAATAAAGAATGGATTTTATAGATATATGGTGCTACAACAATTGTTAAGTAAACTAATAATACTAAAGAAAAAGTATTGAATCACATTAAAACTATTATATATATATATTATATATAATATATATAATATATATATATATATAGAATATATAATATATATATATATATATATATATATATATATATATATATATATATAACAATTATTTA
>JABUQX010053807.1:0-20000 GCA_015478945.1 Trachelipus rathkii | reverse complement strand
TAGTGAAAGTGATTATCCCTCAATGAAAAAAGATGTAAGTGTGTTTTTAAAGCCCAAGATTAATTTTCAAAGCTGTATGTTATTTATAAAATGACCCCCAGATTTCCCATGTACACAATTCCACGGTTTGAGACTGATTTGAAGAAATGTATGAAAATTACTTGATTACTGCGAAAAACTACGAAGTTAAGACATGAGTTGTCACAGCCAAAAATGTTGGAAAGACATGTTAAAACTTGTTACTGAAGCTTCAGCATTCTGTGGTGGACACGATCGCAGAGATGAGTTTATCGGAAACATAAATTAGATCCAATAAATTAATTAAAATTTCATATCAAGAAAGTTGTATTTTTCAAATTTAAGGTTTAATATTTTTTTCTGTTTCTATATAAATAACCACTGCACTACAATTGTAAGGATTTTATATCTTGATAGTTAATTTGAACATAGGGGTAATATATTAAAAGTATCCGTTGTCATAAGTTTGTAGTATATGCCCACTTTTCAATTTAAAAAATAATAAAAAATTTAGATTTTTGGCAATAACTTCATAAATATAGTTTTTATGAAAAAAATGTTATTCAATAAAACATGTTCTAAATTTAATACTGCATCATTTGGTACCTAATTGATGCTTGCAGCTTATTTTATAAAGCATTTATGATTATTTTTGTATTTTTAACCCATAAAAATGTCAAAAATTTTACATTTTGAGACAAACCCAAGTGGGTCAGATAAAAATAATAACCACTGACTTTTTTCTTCATAAACGTGTTTTACAAATCAAAGGCCAGGTATTAGGAGGGGACAGTTTTTGATTTGTTAAAATTTTTTATTTTTCAACCCACCTTAATATATATATATATTACTATAGTTAAATATATCTCTATATATATATATATATTATATATATATATATATATATATAATATAATTAGTATATAATATAGATATATATATATATATACTATATATATATATATATATAATATATATATAGTATATATATATATATATATATAATATATATATATTATATATATATATATATATAACTGAAATATATATGGTAAACTATTTCGTCCCTGCTGGAACTGTGCACTCATTCAGGCAGCCCCGAAAAAAGGGGACCTCTCTCAACCATCTAACTATCGTTTGACTTACGCTTTTTCTGAAGTTTTCGAATCTATCCTTAAGAGGAAGATTCGGAAACATCTCAATTCTTATAATCTTAAAACCTGATTGCAAATATGGCAACGTTTTACTTTTCTTTCTCTTCTCTCTGATTCTTGGCACTCACGTTTTCTTCTTCTTCTTTGACATTTTGAAGAATCTTTTTCTCTGACGCTGGAAATATTGAAAGTATTCGATAAAGTCTGGCACAAAACTTTGATTTCTAAACTTTCCTCCTTCGGTATCTATCCTTTTCTCAAATTCTCTTTCCGATCATTCTACAGCAGCAGTTGTAGACGGCCACCGTTCATTCTTTAAATCTATATGTAGTGGTGTTCCTCAAGGTTCTGCTCTTCACCAACTCATTTTTTTTCTTTAATAAATATATCTCTTCAACTTCAACATCAATCCACTTCCATGCTGACGACTCACCCTTCACTCTCCTTTCATTTTTAAAGATTTCTCACCCAACAGCAGCAGCTCACCGTAGGAGGTGGCCTTGGAGCAACTAATCTCTGGTATTTCTCGAATTGTTAAGTGAAGCATGAAGAACATGATTACTTTAAATACATCAAAAATTCAGTTCCTTCATCCTACTACCCGACATAATCTTCCACATAACTATTACACCTTCGAAAACACACAATTTAAATCTTCGTCTGTCCTTAATATTTTTGGTGTCTCTTTTTCTTGTAATCTTTCTTGAAAGAATCATACAACTTCTATTTCAAAGCAAGCTCTTAAGAGGTTGGGCGTTCTGATGCACCTTCAGAGTTTTTTCATGCCACCCCAGTTGCTTGCTCTTTAGGGAGGAGTTCTTCGTCCATGTATGGAGTATACTTCATACATCTGAGGTAGTCCCACTTACACAGCTCTACGTGAAAAGGGAGTTTAGGAGTTTTCTACTTATTACCTCTCCTCCTCTGACTAAGACTCTCCAGTCTCTTTCTACTCGTTAATTTGTTGCGTCATTTTCTTTATACTATAGCTATTAAAACGGACATTAGTCTTCTGAACTACACAGTCACACACCTCTCCCATTGAAAAGATCTCGTGCGACTCTTCTTTCTATGCCGTCTCATCCTTATTCTCTCTCTAATTGTCAAACCCCATATTTCACTGCTATGCTCAATCTTACATGTATTTCACAAGTAAAGTCTTTAACACATTCCCTTTATCTATTTTGCCAACTACATTTATCTTGCACATTGAAATAAAAATGAATTAAATTTGAATGGCTTGGGAATTTCCCCAAAATCCTGTGGAATATATATATATATATATATAATAATATATATATATATATTATATATATATATACTATATTTTTTTTTATATATATAGTATATAACTATAATAAATATATTATATATATAATAATATATATATACCTAATATATATAATATATATATAATCATAACCAGTACAGCTAAGAAGTAAGTGACCGCACATGAATACGCACATGGAAATGACGTCGTACACGTGTGTACGCACGCCGTAGCATGCTACACATGATGTTACGCGCCCGCGTAGCGCGACGTACACGTGATTGGTAATATATGTATGTAGTATATGAGTGTTATTATATTATTATTATTATAGACCCCTCCCCCTTTCCCCATGGCTCTTTATGCAGTTATTACATATTGTGCTGCACCGTACTTGCCACACAGACGAGTGGATGTTGATGACGCAGTCTCAACATTACACGAGTTGTTCATTACACACAGATGCATACACATTCACATGGACATACACACCTACACACACACACACACACAGATACACACACACACACACTTACACTTACCCCTCCCCCCTTCTATCCCTCCATCTCTTTACCCCCACCCGCTATTTCTTTTCTCTTCGTTGTTGCCATGACTACATCATCATTGCCCCTACCCCCTTTTGTTCTCTCTCTTTCGCACACACACTTACGTTTCCGCGCGCGCCCGTTTTTCGCCCCGCAGCCGCCCCGCAGCCTTCGCACCGTGACCCGCTTTCCGCCCTCCGCCACCGCCGCCGCCACCGGTTTCGCGCGTTGGTATACCTTTCGCGTTTCGTCTTTCGTTCGCATCGTCAAATTGAGCGACGAGAGGGGTTTTTCTCACCCCTACTCCCCCATTCCTTAATCCCACTTGCCGACTTTATTAAAATTGGACAGGATGGGAACTCGAATCCCGTCCTCACGGTCGCTCCAACACTGTGATGGGCAGGTAAGTCGAGGACTTAACTGACCGTGCTGAGCGGCCTTCCAGACCTTATTTGAATTCATGTTTTTATACAAATTTCAGCTCTAAATGTATTTTTAGTATTGAAAATATAAATAAAATAAATTTCCCATCCATGCTTTAAGACTTCATGGTAAATTATGCTATAATTGACCGCGAACTCAAATTAATCTACCTTGAAGAAAATGCGGTCAAAAGGGATTAAATCGGAGAAAAGGTAATCCCTTTTAGTTCACGGTTAATTACCTTTCGTCGGATATTCTATTCGATAAGATTAAACATACCCACCGGGAATAATAAAAGAAAGGACTCGCGACTTCTGACAAAATAAACTTATTTTATATTATTATTATTTTTTTATTATATTATTATTATTATTTATTATTATAATTATTAAAATTATTATTATATAATATATATATATAGTATATATATATTATATATATATATATATATATATATATATATATATTATATATATTATATATAGTAATATAATATATATATATCATTATATATATATATATATATATATATTATAAATAATATATATATATAATATATATATATATATATTAATATATATATATTATAATATATAATAATATATATATATATATTATATATTACTACACCTGGCTTTATTACACTAATATACTACTACCTACTGACTACTACTACTACTACTACTACTACAACTACTACTACGACACGACAATCCTAACAACTACTGCTTCACACGCACCACACACACACACACGAGGTGCGTTTGTTGATGACGCTGTCATCAACGCATGGGAGTTGTTTATTCACGTCTACACAAATGCATGTACACATCCCTCACCCACCTTCGTTATTATTATTATTATTATTATTACGCGATTTCTTAAACACGCAGCCCGACAAAAAAGTAGTTATATAATGTTCTTTGAACTACCAGAGAGAAGAGAGGAGAGAGAGAGAGAGAGAAAAATATGTAGAGAACAGAGAGAGAGAGAGAGAGAGAGAGAGAGAGAGAGAGAGAGAGAGAGAGAGAGAGAGAGAGAGAGAGAGAGAGAGAGAGAGAGAGAGAGAGAGAGAGAGAGCAGAGATAGAGGGAGAGAGAGAGAGAGAGAGAGAGAGAGGAGAGAGAGAGAGAGAGAGGAGAGGTGAGAGAGAAGGAGAGAGGAGAAGAGAGAGAGAGAGAGGAAGAGAGAGAGAGAGAAGATTAGACAGGTCGAACAGTGATTATTACCACCTTCACAGGCTGGTATAACTTTCAATCTCTGCTTTCACCTGACTTCTGTCATTATTATCATTACTAATATTATTATTATCATTATTATTATTATTATTATTATTACTATCTATTAGTGCTCGTTTTTAAAAATCCAGGGTGGTTGAAAGTGAATAACTCTAAAATTTTATTGGTACATCGGTAAATATTCACAATGTGAGTGTGCATATATATATAATATAAATCATCTCCATCCGCAGACATCTCCAGGAGCCCCAGGTGGAAATGTAACAAAATCTCCAGAAACTTCAGTTCTTATAATGGATATTATAAAATTAATCAGGCTCTTTTTTGCACACTCCTTAAGATCTTGGTCGGCTAAAAGACGTAAATTAGATGAAAGTTTTAGATGGATGGGCAGAGGGATCTGCATTTTAAATCGTTCTACGTTGACTGTAAATGTTTTAAGCATACTATTTAGCTCTATAATTTTCTCTATGTGACCATCCAGTATTGGAACACCTCTATTACACTTTAATGTTACATCGAAGTACGCAGTTTCACATCCCTCCTTCGCTGCAGCTGTAGCTCGCATTCTATAGCCGTGTACACCATCTGATACACATACAACACGCAACTTGGCTGGATCACGGGGTGTGTAAGGATGTCTATCTGAAAAATCCGATGTGTAACTAATGCATGTATACCATGATTTTAAAATGAACCACCACTTTTGAATATACGTTATAATTCCCATAGTTGTAACCTTTTTAAAATGTACTATAATGACAAGAGCTGTTAACGCTTCAGCTTCCAGATCGCTACTGAAACCCTCACCAGATACAGTGTAGCCCCTAGTCTTTAAACTAGTGACGTCATCAACGTGAATTTTCATGAACCTTTACCATTTATCATTAGCTATTTCTTGATATATACACACACACACATACACACACACACATTTATATAAAAAAGGTTAGTAAAATATGTTTTTATTTTAAAGCATTTATTATGTAGTCGGAAACTAAATAATCATATATATATATACACACACACACACACATTTATATAAAAAAGGTTAGTAAAATATGTTTTTATTTTAAAGCATTTATTATGTAGTCGGAAACTAAATAATCATTGACATATAAATTTTTAGCATCGAAAATATTTACAAATTCATTGACACAGACATTGTTTAAAAAACATTTGATGAAATAAACACAATAAACTCCGCATAAACTAGAGTATGAGGGTTGAACAGCGCGAGTCAAAGTTTTTATATAATCTACATTGTTATATTTTAAAAATGAAATGATGTAATGATTATCCAAAATAAATTTCAAGTTCAAAGAATCAATCAGGTGCACATCTCCATTCTTCTCCTTGTAGATGGAAATCCAGTGGCCCCATGACGTTACATATCGAGGCGATGTGTTGAACACGAATCCGCTATCCTTCTCCAGCCTCACAGAGTCTACTTCATTAATAGCAAACACCCCTAAAAATCGAGGTTCGTTTTTAAACATAGCTTTTATTTCTTCTTCATTCATCTTTAGTAATTCAAAAGCACATTACGGGCACGATCAATTTCAATAAGTTGGGGGTGTTCCAGATAAACGATGACGGTAATGGATGTCTGCAGACTTCCGCTAAATGAAAGATTGAGGCCTAATGTCCCTTTTCTCAGAATGTTTAAATGACTTGCGTTACAAGCTGAAAGATCTGGACTGAGATCAAACGCATATAAATTACTATTCTTTGCGTATTCTTCAAGGTTCATTCCCGTACCACTATCACCGCAAGAAACAGTGTTGGCTATTAGGTCATGGAAAGGTCTCGAACATAGAGATTGTATCCCATTATATGACATTTCATAATCACGTCCGTATGGTTGTCCATTTACATGCAAACTGACACCCCTAAGGCCAAAAGGGGCGAATTTATATGGGGATTTTTTATAATGTCCTGAATATGCTTCGTGCTCTACAATTCCAGCTATTACTTTTTGAGGAAGATTCCCGTTAACAATGTTTGGAATGCTGATGCTTGATAACCCGTGAGTGAAGTTAAATACTTTGGTTTCTACTCTTCTGATTGGATACTTGGCTGTGGTTGTTAAAAGCGATTTCTCAATTTTCCAAATGCCTTTTGGGGAAATAACTTCACCTTTCTTAACATAGAGAAAAGCCTTCTAGCCAGAAATTTGAAGAGCAGGCCTTCTGGGCAAGCAGTGCTAGCGTTAGGATTACTTATTTAAGTGCGAATTCGAACTTGACCGGGACAAGCGGATTCTAGCATCTACAGATGGAAGAATAAGTCTTTGAGAAAATTATCACACATGTGTTTTAAACGCCACGTAGAATTCATAAGTGTTATCGTGACATTTGGCCCAGCCTTTCATCTACATGGTTTGTGGCCTTCATCTATTGAAGCTGCTAAAAACCGCAGGGATTGAAGATGAGGACTGTTGGCATCATACAAAAAAGTTCAAGTAGATGTTCTATGTAGCTTCTATAAGGGTAACTAGCTGCTGAAGTGCCAAGTGAAGTTTCATTGAGGTAAACATCAATCTGGTTAAAACAAGTATATAGGAAGTTTGACTCTGCATACACTATGTGATCGTCACCTGCAGGAAGATCTGTGCCATCAGGTTTTGTCAATTTCGTTTTAAAATATAGAAATACATTAGATGGATCTAGATATTGATCTGATGTGCCCGGGATATTGAACTCTAAAGGATCTAGATATTGATCTGAGGTACCTGGGATATTGAACTCCAAAGGTACGTCAGTGCCGGTGATCGAGTGTGTGGGATTAATGCTGATGAAGTTGGTCTCGCTCACGCTAATCTGGGTTGGGCTCATCGAGAAGAGATCCAATTCGCTCTTACAACAGTCTGGGCTAGCAGGATGAAGGAAATGCATCTTGCTGGTGTGGTGTTAGGCTGAATAATGAACAAAACCTCAGCTGTGACCCCTTATATACATGGTAGCCGCAAGATGTAGTTAAAGATACCATGTAGTAGTTAAATGGTAAATACATCAGCACGTTTTGTAGACCTGTGCCTTTTAGCCTTAGGATTCTGACGGGCTGTGATTTTCTTATGCCCTTTCTTCTTCAGAACTCTCTTAGGCTTATGCTTTTTCCTGTTTGGGGCATTTCCTGCTGTCCTTTAACTTTAGCCTGCCCTGTCCTGTCATTCTTTACGTCTTATCTTGCGTTTAACATCATCGAGCATCTCATCAGAAACCTCAGAATCCGCCTTTTAATGAATGCTACGAGGATTTGTCTCCTGTAGTATATCTGCATTGTGTGCAGGCCTTGTTCTTATAGCCTTTTTACCTAATATTCGCCCCCTCTTCTAAATACGGGTATAGCCTTCGCAATAACTTAGTGAAAATCCTCCAAGACCATATCCTCTTTGTGATCTCGATCCAATGTAATACTCTTTCCATGTTTATTACTAATGTAGCTGGGATGCTTCTTTCCTAATACTGTCTTACACTTGCAAGAGTGTATCAATGAAAATGAAAAAATGCCAATTGATTATGTCCCTGTATATTACCTGCGAGGCGTCTATTTCCTTGGAATAACTCGAAGTAACATATAGATGAGAATTTTCAATTCTCTGGCCTTAAAAAGCTCCATCATTTAAACTTGAAGCGCGACGTTTCTTTCTAATGTGCGACTTACACATAAATGTGCCCGCTTGAAATGGGTATGGCCGCCCTTCCACGTCCTTTATATGTACTCTTATAGAGCCGAACAATGATCTATTCAGTGTGAGATAGTGGACGTTAGGGAATGTTATTACCTTACTCTCTTGAGGAAAATAAACTACTCTTAGCAGAGGAGCTGTAATGTCGCCCACATACTGGTGATCCACTATATCAGTGTACACGTAAGCCATCCCCGGATGCTTGAGCATCTCGGATGTGATACAAGTATAATGTAATACCCTGTCTTGCTCGTCGATTAGTTCTTCCCTGGTTATATGCTCGTTTTCTACTGATTTCAAAACCCTTTTCAGCATCGTAGGAACATCATGTAGGATATCTATCCACCCTTCACGTTCATGGACGTGTTTCCGCTGCCACGACGATCTCCTGAGGAAAAACACATCAATATCTCTAAGGTTAATGCCGGCCGTCGATCTCAAAGTAATTAATACTTCATCATCAGAGGGATGAATATCTGTGTTGTAAATTAGATCTCTACACATATTACTAGTCACTAAAAGCGTATTTAAATAACTGAACATTGCAGGCACTGACTTAAAATAGGATTTCCTCAATACAATTCTTTCATAAAGTATTCTTTGTACCCATTAGAAATGCCGATTATAGCACCTGTGTTCTTCACATCCAATATAGTTTCAACACAATCTACACTTCGCAAACCCTCACCCCCCAAAGCTTAAGCGGGTCACTTTTCCACATCTTTATTTAATAGCACTTCACACAACCCCCCCCCCCATAACTTCATCAAGCACAGTATCACTCTCAATCACAATTCGAGGTTAGCCTCCGTCGCTGACAGTCTGAGAGGTTTATTATCAGGCGATGTAGCATTCACGAAGCCGATTGGAAGCAGAGTTAAATTGAAGGTGGTCTGTACTCGCCATGGTCACAATGAATACTGATTAATGATTCTTAATTTCACTTGCTTTTATATAGGAGTTAAACTTGTCAGGATAACCCGTCCATTTAACCAAGTACTGTTTATTTCGTCCCTTTCCTTTCGAACTAATATTTTTCAATTTTATACACGCTTACTTCAGGATTGTAAGCGTATTTTTTGTCTTATTCCTGTTTATAAACCGCCTTTTTCTTTTCACCGGTAATCCTCCAATAATATAATTTTAACCCGTGGAAGGGAATGTCTTCGAATATTGTTAAATTTGAAAAACCTCTGCTAGACCACCCTTGATTTCGTAGCCTTTTCCTGAACCTTTTCCGCCCTCTGGAAACTCGTACATAATCGCCTAAGCATACACCTGAATTATCCTTTATTTTCCTGGCTCTTCGTTGTGGGTGATGCAGCATCGCAGGCTTTATTTTTGACATTTCTAGAGGGGTAGATTTTATAGTTCTGTGAAACGATCTATTATAAGAGTGAGCAAGATCTTGTAGTATGTCAATATACTTGAAAGTATTCATGCGGGTGAAGTACCGGTGCATTTTCTCCTTGATAGTTCGCTGTACTCTTTCAACTATAGCTGCTTTATTCACTGAGAATGTATTGTAATACCCCATGTCGTGCTCTTTAACTAATTCTTGAAATTCTCGACCGAGAAACTCAGTGCCTTGGTCCGTCCACAACATTCTTGGCCATCGCCCGTCACCCTCTATAATTTCTCTCAAGGCCTCAGATACACTTCCTGACTTTTTATCTTTTAAAGGTTTTAACCATAGATATCTAGAATACACATCGATGGTAAAAAGTATGTATTGATGCCCCTCGTTGTACGAGCTGTATTTAACCATTTCGGATAAATCCAATTGCCATACGCTATCGAGGCAGGGGGCTATGGTTTTCCGGGTGCCATACGCTATCGAGGCAGGGGGCTATGGTTTTCCGGGTAGGAAATTTTCTGCGAACAGGTTTATGTAGAGTGAAAGCCTCCTCACCCTCTAGATATGCTTTCAGCTCTTTCCTTTCAATGCCCGGAAACCTCGAGGCAAACCTTGTGAATCCACCATAGCTATTAGGCTCCTTCACATCGTAATAATACTTATCAACCACCTCCTTAGCCTCCATGATGGGTACTGACATAAGTAAAAACATTTTATATATATATATATATATATATATATATATAACGGTGGAATCTTCATGTGTTCTTTTAAGTTTACACTTTTCAAGATGAGCCTTAACTCTTTCAATTTTTCTAATAATACTTTCATGGCAGTAATTACAAATCACCCTATTTGGTTCCTCAAAGCATAACCACACTCTACAAACCACAAACAAAAACACAACCAATCACACACACAACCAAACACACACCACAATAATTTAGCCACACTCCCCAACCATCAAATCACTGAACCACACACCACCATCGATTAACAGATATACCCCAAACAATTCCACCAACCATTAACAAGACCACACAATACAGACAGACTACACAAATAACCAATATGTAACACCTATAAATTTATGACAATCCAATTTTAATATATTTTAATAATTCAATAATTAATTATTATTATTTATTATATTATATTAATTATTATTATTCTTATTAATAATTAATATAATAATATAGAAGAGTACCTATTTAAAATTTTTTTTATTACGGATTTAATTTTTTAAAAGTGACATAAATAACTGAATTAAGGGGAACTTAAATTAAAAAAAAAATATAAATGTAATATAGTAAACATTTGCCCTCGAAAAATAAAAATACTACGCAATATAGGAACGGAAAAATTTATTTTGCAAATACTATTTCTCCGAGATGTAAAAATTACGATTTTATGTGTGCCTCCGGATCGAAGGTTAAGTGGGGGACCTTTAAGATTTCTTTACCATCGATATTTAATATAAAGATATATGATATTCATGGTGTATTCACTTATCAATTAGATTTGTTTATTTAATCTAATTGTTCTTATATTTTTTCTAATTTCATATATTACCTTTTATCTCTTGAAACTTTATTCTTTTTTTCCCAAAATACTCTATTGAATTTAGTGACTTACGTATTTTACCAAGATGATACCGGAGTGAGGTCAATCGATGGACCGGGTTTTCACATACATAACAGCGTCTCACCATAATTTAAATGACAGTGTTTTCAACGATTATAACTCCATAAAAAAACGACCTCGAACGATAAACATTAGCTTAAATATTTTCATGGTTATGGACTATCGTTAAAGTCGTATTTATATTAATTATCTTTTATTAGCGACTTTATTCTGTTACCGATTTTATAAATCGAAGGTCCGAAGCCAAAATTTTGCCAAAAAAATGCTCAAATTTTTCTCGAGGTCGACTTTTTTGGCTGAGAGTCGATTTATGAATTTTAGACCTTTTGAGTTATAAACGGTTTCGATGAAACGTCACTATTTTGGAACGATTATTTTGATTACTGAACGATGTTCTTAAGAAGTATGAACAAGGGTAATTGTCATTTAACTAAATAAATAACGTATACTCGAAACGATCCAAACTAGGTGACAATATTATTCAGGATATGGAACTTGTCGTAAGCGTATTAGATTATTTTTATATTGACGTTTTTATTCTGTATCAGCTTTATATAGGTACGAAGGTTACGTGAACTTCATTGAAGTTAAAATTTAAAAAAACAGTTATAAAATGGTTCTCATGAGGGTCGACTCTTTGGGAGTGCGATTTTGATTTAACCTTTTGAGTTTATAAACGGTTCGATGAAACGTCACTATTGGAACTATTATTTATTTCTTTAGCAAAGGTAAAATATAAGAGAATTCTAACCGTGCGTAGAGTCATTTAGTTTGGGCCTTTTATCGAATTACGTCACTATATACGAGGGGAATACGATTTATTCCGAAATGAAGATAATTTGGGCGAGTCGTTCAATAATATCTCTTATATTATTTTTTATTTTAATTTAGTTACCTCCTCTAAGAGTATATTAGTTTATATTCGTAAGAAAATGGAATTTTAAGGGAGACAAACATTAAAAAAAATCTAATATAAATAAATATAGTATAGATCATGATAAATAATTAAGAATTTAAGAAAAAATCCAAGAACCATAATGACTAAAAAAATAAGCTAATTTCCAATATGTGAATAACTGATTATGATTATTATCAATTCTTTTACAGACTTAGATTCGGTAATTACTGTTCTTTTTTTTTGCAGTTTCTATTACGGATAGAGATTGAAAAACTCGCTAGGAAATACAATAAATAATTATTTGCACCATTACTCACTCGGAAAGATAGAGTAATATGTAACGTATATTTATGTGCCCCGAAGATGAAATACTGTAGGAAGGGTAATCTTTAATATCTTTTTTAACGACCTGAATTGACACTTTTGGATCAAAAGTTGGAGCATCTAAAGCCATTTAGAAAATGGGAGCGTTGTGCGTTGATTTATTTATATTATTTTTGTTGTAACCTCTCTCAAAAATATAATTTATTCATTTAGAAAACGAATTTAATATAGGAAGACTAAATTATAAATAAATTAGATTATCGATTAATAGTACACTTGCCCGATATAAAAAAAATAAACTCGCTTAAGGATAACGAAAAATTATTTTTTGTAAAATATTCACGTTAGGTATATGAGTATAAAAGTTTACTTATATTTGGTGCCCTGATCCGAATGTCGTATAGTGGTGGAGCTTTAGGATTTCTGATTACTTCGATATTATTTAAATTGGAAATTGATTATTCAGTAATTCTAATATTTTCCTAACATATTTCATCATAACTTTATCCGTGAACTTTCAGAGTGTTTTTTCCTCAAAAATACGATAGTGACGTTTCGTAATTACCGAGACGATCTTCGGAGGGGATCAATCGAGGCCGGGATATTTCTGCTTACGGTAATCAACCGTCAAATCATAATTAATATAATGACGTTTCATCATGAATTATCCATAAAAAAACAGATACCTCGAACAGAATCAAACGACAATATATTTTACAGTGGAATGAATACTATCTTTTAATATTTTTATTTATGCTAAAATTTTTTAAGAGTAATAATTAATGATAAGAGACAAAAAAAATCGCTCGAAAGCCTATAGTAATATGCGTCTTGCGTGTGTTTTAATATATATTTGGAATTATAAGATACCTCATAACGCTCCGGAGTATCGTCAAACAAAGTTATTGTTAGTAACGTCACTATGTTATTATTAGAGGAAAAAAACGGAAAAGTTCATGGATAAAGGTATGATGAAAATTAGGGAAAAATTAAGAACATAGAAAAAAATAAACAATTAATGATAAGTGAATACCTGAATATCAATTTCTTAATATACATCATATCGACGTAAATAAATTCTTAAGGCTCCCAACTTACGCTTCGAATTCGTGGGCACATAAAATAACGTTAATTAACTTTATATTAACTATCTTCGGAGATGTTGCAAATAATTGTTATGGTATCCATTAAGCGAGTTTTTTTTTCTTAGAGAAACTAAAAAAAAAAATGTGGGCAAGTGATACTTTTATAATTATATTATTATTTTTTTTTTTAATTTAGTCTCCCTGAAATTCAGTTTTCAATGAAAAATAATTTTTTTAGACGATAACTAAACAAAAGATATTGTAACTAAACAAAAAAATAATTAAAAAAATTTCACGCTCACGGACGCACAGTTTCCGAGGTTAACATGTGATGCGCGGCGGGCGTGCTCAATTACTCTTTTTATTATCTCTCTCTCTCTCTTATTAATTTAGTTACCTCTAAAAATATTTATCGTAGTCACGACAATGGAATTTAAGGGAGACCCCAACTGATAAAAAATATTTAATATGTAATAAATAGTATAGCATCATGATAAATAATTAGGACGTGGTTAAGGAAAAATTTAAGAACGAAGAAAAATTACAATATACCAATATTGTGAATAACTGATATTATCGATTGTTTACAAAACTTAGATTCCGAATTATTTTTATTTTTGGTTTCTTCTCGGGAAAAAACTCGGCTTAAGGAACAAAAAAATTATTTTGCACCACCCTCTCGAAAAGTATGAGAGTAACGTTTATTACGTGCCCGATGTGAAACCGTAGGAGGGTAACCTTTAATATTTTTTTACGTTAAGGCTTTAAAGTGTAGCAAAAAATCGCTCAATGCATACCTTATAGGAAATGGCGTCGTCGTATAGATGACGTTTCGTAAAAGCCCAAAAGTTAAGATGACTCTACGCGTGTTAGAATCCATTTTTATGCTTAGAACGTCGTTAAGCGTAATAGTAGTTCCAATAGTGCCGTTTCAACGGAACCGTTTATAACTCAAAAGGTCTAAATCAAAATCGCTCTCCAAAAAGTCGACCTCGGAAAAAATTGATTTTTTTTTCATAATAAACGTCACTATAATAATAATTAATACGCTTAACGATAGTTCATCCCTGAAAATATTGCCGTTTGATCGTTCGAGGTCTTTTTTATGGTAATCGAGAAACGTCATTATATTATAGTGACGCCGTAGAGGAACCCGGCCTCGATTGATATCTTCCGAGTATCGTCTCGGAATTTACGAAACCACTATCGTATTTTGAGAAAAAAAAACGAAAAGTTCACGGATAAGGTATGATGAAAATTAGGAAAAATTAAGAACATAGAAAAAATAACACTCGCCCTCGAAAAAAAAACTAGCTTAAGGAACGAAAAAATTTATTTGCAACATCTCCCGCGAAGTAAAAAGTTACGTTATTTTATAATAATTTGTGTTGCCTAAATTATATAATCATCTTAATATAAATTTCTTTCCGATGAAACTTTTGTTTTATAAGTTCCTCAAAATACGACTAGTGGAACCTTCAGTTTCGTATCACTCTCATAGTACTATCTTCGGAGTAGGGCATCTAGATCCGAGAAAATGGCTCGGGTTTGCCATCTAAACGGCGAGAACGTCACTTCTCCAATAAATTTGCATCTAAGATATACTGAAATTCGTTTCTCGGGAAAAAAAGACCGTCTATTACGGAATCAAAAAAATTATTTTGAAACCAATCTCCCGTAAAGCTAGAGCAGGAAGTAAATTTATTTCGTTGCCCCTCCGAAACCGTAGGAGGATACCGTTTAATACTCTTTTTACGTTAATTTTTAGTGTGCCTTAGAAAAAATATGATATCAAAACAAAATATTTTTATTAAGTTAAATGTGTTTAGCGTTTAGTTGGGTGTATAATTTTATTTTTTGTTTAGTTACTCTAAAAAATTATTTTGATAGAAAACTGAATAAGGGAGACTAAATTACTATAAAAAAGTAATTAGGTAATGTATAATATAGTTAATAATGCATCTACTCGCCTCCCTCATAAAAAAAAAACTTCGCTTATATGGATACGTGAAATAAACTTTATTATGACGAAACATCTTCCCCGAGAATGTTTAAAAAAGTTACGTTAATTTTGTTGTCTCACTCCTCGATCTGAAGCTGTTAAGTGGAACCTTTAGACTTTCTTTACCGTCTATTATATATAAAGAATTGATATTCACGTTATTCTACTCTATAATAATTGGTGTATTATATTTATCTAATTAGTTCTTATATATATATTTATAAATTAATCTCAATATACTTTATCCGATTGTGAACTTCTTCAGTTTTTTCCTCTCTAAAATATCAGATAGTGACGTATTAGTTGAGTGTACCGAGACGATCTCGGAGGGATCACTCGCGCGCGCGTTGTTCCCTCCTCACGTCACCTATTCATAACAACTAATGACGTTTGCTTCAGCCGATGTTTCCACCCTACCATTTATTAACACGAACCTCGAACGGTCAAACGGCAATATTTTCAGGGGATGAACTATCGTTAAGCGTTTTAATTTATGATTATAGTGACGTTTATTCTGTACCGTTATAAGTCGAAGTATAAGTTAAAATTTGAAAAAAAAAAATTCAATTTTTCCCGAGGTCGACTTTTTTGGAGAGCGATGATTTTGATTATACCTTTTGAGTTATAAACGGTTCCGACGAAACGTCACTATTGGAACTTATTATTACGCTTAACGACGTTCTAAGCATAAAAAATGGATTCACGCGTAGAGTCTTTTATTTTGGGCTTTTACGAAACGTCACGATATCGGACGGAGGACGTTTCCGGGTAAAATGGGCGTCTGCAATATTTTTTATTATTTTTTTATTAGTTACCTCTTAAAAATTATTTATTGTAGTAAAAAGGTAAATTGAAGGTATAGAGTAATCAGTTAAACGAGAAAAATCTATAGGAAAAAGAAAATTAATATAAAGTAGCAATAGTAGTAACAGATTACTTATAAATAACTTAAGCATATTTAAAGAAAAATAAATGTTAGGTAAAAAAAAAAATATTACCAATATATAGTGAGGGAATTATACGTTTATGTAAAAGCAATTTCTTTACTAGGTCCTGTAGATTCAGCGTGTGAATATTATATATTTTTTTTTGTTCTCCGGGAATAGAAACTCGCTTAAGGATAGACAAATATGCAAGGTGTTATTTTGCACCGCGTATCTCCCGAAAGTAGATGAGTAACGTCTAGTTTCGTGCCCCGCGTTGAACCGTAGGAGGGTACTTTTATATTTTTTAGTAATTTTTAAAGTGTAGCAAAAAATCGCTCAAAGCCTATAGGAAATAGGGGTCGTGCGTAGTTTTTAAAATAATTTTGTTTTGTTCACCTCTTAAAAATTATTTTTTAAGAAAACTAGAGAGCTTTAAGGAAGACTAGAGATGTAAAAAAAAATAATTAAGCACTGTATCGTCAAATATAAATTCATCGTGTGGCCCTCGAAAAAAAAAAACTCGCTTATAGGAACGAACTAATTTATTTTGCAACCAATCTTCCAACCGCAGATATAGTAAAGATGTGAGGTACTAATGGATAATCTGAGAATTGTTCCTAATGTTTTCATCATAACTATTCTCCGGTGAATAAAAGTGAATGCTATTGATATAGATCTGTTTTTTTTCTGGTGGTTTTGCGTATCTAAGTAGTCGCGTTCAAAAAATTAAGATAAGTGACGTTATCGATATTACCCGGTAACGATCCTTCGGAAGGGGAGTCAATTCGGAGGGCCGGGGTTCTTTCCATTCTTATGGACAAGCGACGTCGCAGGCTTAATAATATAATAGTTACGTGTACGAGTGAAGAAGAAAAGAACTCTGCTTAAAGGAACAAAAAAATAATATTTTGAAACGAATCTCTCGCCGAAATATAGAGAGATAGTAACTACCATTGGTATTTGCGATGAATGGCCCCCAGATTACTGGTGAAATATTCAAGAATGGGGAGCTCGCAACCGTCAGCGAGTGTACCTTGAATACTTGTGGTATCCGTTATTTTTTGATGATCTAGATGTATAGCTCAAAGTTGAAATTGTTCAAAAACTATAGGATAATGGGGGTCGTGCGTAGTTTGTTATATAACATAATTAAGACTCTTCGTGTTTAGTTACCTCTAAATAGATTATTTTTTCATAGAAAACTGAATTTAAGGGAGACTAAATTAAAAAAATAATAATGATATATATAATAATAATAATTCGCCTCAAAAAAAAACTATCGTGACTTAAGGAATAAAAACCTTCCGAGGGATTGATTTTGCACACGATCGTCCCAAAGAGAAGACGCTCACAAGTTACGTTATTTATGTGACGCCGACTCTCGAAAGATTAGTGAGAGAACCTTGTAGATAGATATATACATGTGTACGGGTCGATATTTATATAGATTTGATATTAGGTATTCACATATTCATTTATTGTTTATTTTTCTAGTGTTATTTAATGAATTATATTTACATAATTTTTGCATAATAGAGCTCTTATCCCTGAAATCCTTTTCGTTTTTATTACGGCGGTGACAATTAGACCATTACGATAGTGACTTTCGTAGTTACCGAGACGATCCTCGGAGGGGAATCTACGGGCCCGGGTATATTCCTCTAACGGTGCGTATGCGCAAAGTAATAAATATAAATCTACGTTTCGATTACCATAAAAAAACGACCTCGAACATGTCAAACGGCAATATTTTTCAGGGATGAACTACGTTAAGCGTATTAATTATGATTATAGTGACGTTATTTATTTCATTTTAAATGCTGAGCACAGTTTACTAAGTCGAAGGGTGATAAGTTAAAATCTCTGAAAAAAAAGAGATGTCATTTTTCCCCTCAAGAGAGGGTCGACTTTTGGAGAGAGACTTTTGATTTATACCTTTTGATTTAAAACGGTTTCGACGAAATAGCGTCACTATCATGGAAATTTGTGTGTATTACGCTTAACGACGTCATAAACAGATAAAAAGAAAATGGATTCTACACGGTAGAGTCATTTATTTGGCTTTTACGGAACGTCACTATATGACGAGGGCCTCCTACGGTTCACATGGGCGTCGTGCGAAATATTTTTTATTATTTTTTTTAATTTAGTTTACTCTAAAATCCCGTTTTTCTTTAGAAAAACGGAATTTAAGGGAAGACTAAACTATAGAAAAAAATTAATATACAATAATATAGTCAGATCATGGATTAAATAATTAGAATTTAAAAGAAATAAAGAACGAAGAAAAAATAAATATCGCCAATATGTGCAATAACTTGATTAAATGCAGCAATTTTTACAGGCTTAGATTCTCTGTAATTTTTGAGGTTAATTAGTTTTTTTTTTGGTTTCTCTATCGGGAGAGTGGAAAGCGTGCGCTGTAAGGAAGCAAAAAATTATAGTTTGGCACCATCGTCTCCCGAAATACGATAGAGAGATATACGTATTTCGTGCCCCCGAGTTGAACCGTAGAGAGGGCATATACCTTAAGAATAATCTTATATTTACGGTATGTGAATTTTGAGAAGTGATAAGCAAAAATATCGCATCAGAAAGCTAGTGAGAAAAAGTAAGGAGTAATTAAATTGTATTTGGTTTATGGATTTGCCGTGCCGATAAGTCTATGGTATTGAATTAATTTTTGTTTAGTTACCTCTAGAAATTATTTTTCGTAGAAACTGAATTAAGGGAGACTAAATTTAATATAAAAATAAATATAATGTGGAAATTAAATATACTATAAGCTTTTAGCACATTGCGACCTCTGCGTACGAAAAAAACACTCGGTGTCTTAAGATGAACGAAGAAAATTTATTTTGACTCTAGAGGACTCCCTGATCAGAGAGTAAAAAGTTACGTTATTTTGCGCCCCGAAGCGTAAGTTGGGACCTTTAAGATTTCTTTTACGTCGATTATATTAAGAATTGATATTCAGGTATTCACATATGCATTTTATTGTTATCTTTTTCTATTTCGTTAATTTTCCTAATTTTCACATTAACTTTATCCATGAACTTTTCGTTTTTTTCCTCACAAATCGATAGTGACGTTCGTAATTACCGAGGAGCGATCTCGGGGAGCAGGGAGTCAATCGCGCGGTTCGCATTTACGCTGGCTTAAGATAATGGATCGAATGGCGTCAAAGTAGCTTATGAAATTAATGAGTGGTTCTTGCATTACCATAAAAACGACCTCGACGATCAAACCGGCCAATATTTTCAGGGATGAACTATCGTTGGGCGTAATTAATTGATGACTTATAGTTGACGTTACTTCTTGTACCGTTTATTTTAGTTCGAAGGCTATAAGTTAAAATTTGAAAAAAAAAAATTCTATTTTCCATAGGTCGACTTTTTGGAGGGCGATTTTGATTTAGACCTTTT
>JABUQX010053806.1:0-20000 GCA_015478945.1 Trachelipus rathkii | reverse complement strand
TTTTTAATATTTTAACAAGTCCGAATTAAATAAATTTATTAATAAAGTTTTATGATGCATTTGCGAATGTTACAATAAAAAATTATCGCTAATATTTAAATTTATAAAATATAGTATATATATATATATATATAAGTAATATATATATATATATATATATATATATATATATAATATATATATATATATATATATATAATATTATATATATTAATATAATAATATATATATATATATATAATAATATATATATAGTATATATTAAATGGGGGGTCTTATTTTTAACAAGTTCCGAATTAAAGTAAATTTATTAATAAGTTTTGATGCATTGCGAATAGCACAATAAATAAATATTAGCTTACTTAAAAAATTATGATATAGTATATATAAATATATATAAATATATATAGATATAAATAGTATATATATATAAATATATTTATAATAGATATATTTTTTTATTTTATATGTATTTATTTTTATTTTTATTTTATTATATTTATTATATTTATTTATATAAATGTTACTTTGTATATGTACATAATATATATATATATATATATATATATATATATATATATTAATAAACTATATATATATAATATATATATATATATATATATATATATATATATATAAATATAATATTATATGTATATATATATTATATATTAATATCATATATATATATATATATACATAAGCATGATAGGAATGGAGAGGGTTTTGATCGTAAAGTTTATTATTTAATTTTATTATTTATTATTTATGTTATTTAGTTTGTTTATTCATAAATTTAGTTAACATGTTAATATTTTTATTTTATTTTATTTGTATTTATATTTTTTTTTTTCATATTACCTTTAAATTTTTATTTATTTTTTATCTCTTTATTTTATTTCTTCTTTTTACATTTTATTTATTTTTATTAAATAAATGATTAACAATCCACATTTATAATTAATTATAATATAATATAATATATATATAATATATATTAATATAATATATATAATATAACTATATAAATAATAAAGATAATCATATAATTAAATATATTTCAAATATTTGTGAATAGGCTACTCAGCATAATTTCGAGACTAATTATTATTAAAACTATAATATAAATATTTTACATAATTATATAAATATATATTATATATAATATAATATATATATTAATATAATTATTATATTAATTATATTATTAAAGTTTTATGGAATATCTAAAATACAAATTTATATATTGATGAAAAGGATTGAGAGAGATTTTGACTTTAATGTTATCTTTATTATATATGTATTTATTATGTTTTTAAAGATTTTTAAAAATTTTTCTTAAAACATATTTATTTATGTCAAGCAATAATTTAATACTATTTTTATTTTATATTTATTATCTTAGTTTATATTGTCTTTTATATATTATTTTTTAAATTAAAATAATTTATTTTAAGATATTAATATTTTAATATAAATTTAATCAAAATAATACAAAAAAATTAAACTAGCAACAGTAATTAAATTAAACCAAATATCAAATAGTTATATATTATATATATATATATCATATAAATATATTATATATAATATATTATATATATAATATATATATTTTATATATATATATATATATATATAGATATATATATATAAGCATATAGGAATGAAAGAGGTTTTGATCGTTAAAGGATTATTATTTTAATTATTACATTAATAAAAAATTTTCCCTGTATAGTAAAGTGAAAAAACTATCCCTTACCAACGCGCAATAAATTTTGAATAATTTTTGCTACTTTAAAAGCGCTATCAAATATAGGCAAGATTTTCTATCCATATAGCATATATATATATATATATATATTTGTGCATATATAATATATATATATATATATATTTATTAAATATATAAATAAAATATAAAAGTTTAATAAGACTAGCAAAAATAATTATATATAATAATAGATTTAATAAGATTACAAAAAAAAATATATATAATATATATATATATTAATAATATATATTTATATATATATATATATATATATATATATACAGAAAATATTATTATGCGCTATAGTTTCTTTTTAAAATATACGGAATGCGTTGAGGAATCATACACTGAAACGCAATTATAAAAATATTCTTTTATTGAGTAAAATTACATCGTTTTAGAATTTCATGAACAATAATAAAATCATTGAGTACGAGATTTCTAGTTGGGAATACATTAACGAGATCTTCAAGAGGACGCTTTTTAAGTAAGCCTTGTAAAAAGTAAATGGCATAGAGTTCACATAGCTGTGACGAGAATGAATGTATCGGAAACGTTAAGGTTTTCTTGTAATTAAATTATTTTATTTAATTTTAAGTTTTATTATTTACAATGAAAAAATATCCCTTTGAATTTTTCGTTTCTGAGTCTTTCTTTTGCGTGTTTACGTATCTACGCTTCTTATTCGTCAACTTTTACTCCAGGTGCAAAGAGCTCTTCCTTCCGCATCCTCTGCTTCTTTTTCTTGTATGTTATCGTTGCCTGTTTTTTAACTTTCTGTCTTACCTTGGACTGACCTGACCTTCTTTCTTCTCTCAACCCCTGACCAGTCATCTTTTCCTAGATTTTTGCAGTTTAACGTCAATTTACCATAGCGTCGGAAGCTCTGCAGTCTACTTTAAGAATAACTTTGCATCACTCACCGCTGCTATATCGTGCAAAGTTGTCTATAACCTGCCTTTACACAGCTTTTTTTCCTAGTATAGCTACCGCTGCGTTTCAAAAAGAAGCATGGGCACCTCCCAAGAGCGGGCAAAAAAATCCAGATACGCCATTACCCCGCTGTAATCTTAGCCAACGAAGTAACCTCTCCCAACCCTCATTTCAACAAACTAGAGTTTCTTTAATCTAACGTTTGCGAGTATAGGAGATAGTTATTAATGAGTGTAAACCAACTATGCACTGCTTTAAATAGGTAACCCTCCCTCTCAAGTTTGATCTACAACCATTCAGTATATAGTCTAGTAATACCTTTTCTTTCTTACATGCATTTTACAAATTAGACTCCCTATCGTAAAAGGGAAGGCCTTCCCTTCTACGTCTTTAATGTATATTCGTATGGAGCTAATTTCGGATTTACTTAGAGGTAGATAATGAACATTCGGAAAGGTGATTACCTTAGCAGTAAGGTGTACCACACGTAACAGAGGAGCTGAAATGTTACCTACATATTGATGGGAAACAACATCTGTATAAACGTACGCCAGACCAGGGCGTGAGCATTTCGGAGGGGTACATGTAATAATGCAGTACTCGGTCTGCGTCATCTTTTGCTCATGCCAAGTGTTAAAGGTGTTTATTCTCCACAGAAAGTTATAACCCTCTTCAGATATAGGAGATTCATGAAGTATATTCCAGCTCCCCATACCTTTTACGGAATATGTTTTCTCTGCCATGATGATCGCTCGAGAAAAAACGTGTCACGGTCTCGCAGGTTTACACTTGCTTTTGATCTTAAAGATATTATTACTTTATCTTCATTGGTTCGCATATCAGTTTTGTATAGCAAATCCTTACACATAATACTCATATCAAAGAGATCGTTTAAATGACTGAAAATAGCAGGTACTGAATTAAAATAAGCTCTTCGCAGAGCAAATTCTTCAATGAAGTATTCTTTTGTAGCAAATGTCGCCGTATTTACCTTTTTGGCAATTGTAGTCCTTTTCAGAAAACGGGTACCTTCCACTTGTAATATAGTTTCAACACATTCTACACTTCTGTACACCTTCATCCAGAATAGATTGGGTGGTAAATTTTCTATGTCTGTATTTAATATCATTTCACATAATCCCACTTCATACTCTGGTCGTTCAATGTAAACATGGTTAACTAGTTCAGTTGTGAAATCAGCGAGATTATTATCAGGATGTAAATCCAGGGAGGCTGAAGATGGTAGAGTTAAATAAAAGTGATCTAACCTCTCCATGATTATAATATCAACTGATTAATGATTCTTAACTTCACTTGCTTTTATATAAGTATTAAACTTAGCAGGATACCCCATCCATTTCACAAGTACCTGTTTATTTTTTCCTTTGCCTCTAGTAGCTAATATTTTTTCAATTTTATATTCATGAGTTGCACGATTGAACCTTACTTTTTGTTTTTTATAGAACCCTCCTTTTATTTTTTCACCATTTAAATCCTCCAGATAATATAACTTTAAACTATCATGACGGAGCGACCGGATATTGTGAACTTTAAAAACTTCCGTAGTCCAACCGGCTTCATACCCCTTTCTGAATCTTTCTTCGGACCGTGATACTCTTACATAATCGTTCACCTTTATTCCTGAATTATCTTTTATTTTGTTTTCTTTTTCTACCCTAATGTGCTACAACCTCTCTTTTTGACATTTCTAAAGGGAGTTGTTTTAAGTTCTTATGGTAAGACCTGTTATAAGAATAAGCCAGATCGTCCAGTATATCAATATATTTAAAAGTATTCATTTTAGTAAAATACCTATGCATGCGTTCTTTAATAGTACGCTGTACTCTTTCAACTATAGCAGCTTTGTTTACGGAAAATGTATTGTAATAGCTTATACCATACTCCCAAGTCAACTCCTGAAACTCCCGCCCCTTGAACTCCATGCCTGAATCCGTCCAAAATGATTTAGGCGTTCTCCTCTCTTCCTTTATAATTTCAAGTACTGCACTGGCAACTGTAACTGATCTTTTATCTTTTAACGGTTTCAGCCATAGGTATCTAGAGTATACGTCAATAGTAAAAAGTACGTATTGAATCCCATCATTATAAGAACTATATTTAATCATTTCCGTTAAATCTAATTGCCATACACTATCGAGCTGAGAGGCTATGGTTTTCCGCGTAGGAAATTTTTTTCTTACAGGCTTATGTAGAGTAAATGCCTCTTCGCCCTCTAAATATTTTTTTAACTCTTTTTTCTCAATATTAGGATGCCTTAAAGCAAACCTGGTGAAACCTCCAAAACTATTGGATTCCCTCAATTAAAATAATATTATCAACTAATCCAACCTTTGCCCCCATTGTCAGCTTACTGATCAATATGTAAGGCTTATATATATATATATATATATATATATATATATAATATATATAAAAAAAATAAAATAAAATAAAAAAAAAAAAAAAAAAAAAAATAAAATAATAAAATAAATAAAATTAAATAAAATAAAAATGAAAATAAATAAAAATGAAAATAAATAAAATTAAATATAATAAAAATAAAATAAATAAAATAAATTTAAATAATAAAAATAAATATATATATACACAATCCCAAAAATAAAAAGGATAAGGAAATGTAAAAATATAAAAACATTTTATTTACACTGCTACGATAATATTTACACAGAGGTAGTAATATTTACAGTAATAATATATTACTTTAATGCATCGAGAATTGCTTGCGTCGCTTCGACGTAGGATTCTAATCCTGCCCTTCCCTCTCCCGTAATGAACATATACATTTCTGCCCCCGAAATCTTTAGAGTATGATTTTTATATCGATCGCCACTCATTTCCTCATTCCAAGCTGATGTAAAGCGATTAAGGTCAACGACATCTATCATCTTATCAACGTTGTTAGAGTTAAACAAGAAACTGGAACTGTAGATATTGTAAACCAGGCGGTATGAGGTATTTATAAGGTCCTCCAGTGTATTCGTATCTTCTAATCTATGTAGGAATTCATCGTTCATCTTTAGGAACAACTCGATGGATTCTTTACCACTTATTGTAACTGCGTGCGCACTTGGTGAGAAAACAGATGACGCATTGCGACGTAACCAGCAGCCTATATGTACCCTCGGAATGTTTTCATGTAAGGAAAAAACCAGGGTTAAACGCTTGTGATCTTCAGACCCACCTTGTGATATAGCTATACCCCATTCATTTACCAAGCTGAGGTTCATATAGTCTTTGGAAACCCAATCCGAGACAGCTTCCATGATGATGGCGAGACTTTCTACAGAGATGAATAAAGGTTTGTTATAAGCTGGGAGGGGGGCTAAGCATGTAATGTATCGGTCCCCTGATGATCTTCTTCTAAAACGAAGGATGACAGCGCAATGCTGATGGACCACAGACCAAGACGTTAGCTCACTGATCGTGGTATTTCTAACTAAGCACGTCATTTCGTTCGTAACACAGCTACTAACCACTGAAAGGAGGGAATACAAATATATGGTTTGCCAGAGCACGCGCAGGGTTTATATACATGAATAAGAGGTGGGCGGAGCTTATTTAGCTCCGCCCCCCGATTACTGTCTTACGTTCGCTCAACCAATCATCTGATTAGGGTTAAGAGTTAGGATGGTGAAACATAAGAGGCGGAGTTACACTTTTAAGCCTATTTGCGTTAACCTCGTTCTTGTATATACAAGAATGTTCTTGTGTATTCTTGTATATTCCTGTCCAAAGCGGTTTCTGAATATTTTATGATGAGAGTGAATCAGTTGTAATCAAATGACGTAATGTATATTACATTCTTAACCAGTTTCGCGCTAATTCATTTCGCTTTTTTCTTATTACTTGAGGACTACTTATTGTTTTGCTCTTACGATGTAATATTCCCTTGTAAGGCCTTTCATTAGGCCCTACAGGTCGGATACCGATGGCTGATAATGATTTTCCAAATCCTGTAGCCTTTGCTTATTATTAATTAAGCTCCTAGGGAAATTAATGCCCTGTAGTTCACGTTTAATGACATCCCAACCTGGTATAGGCTTCTTTTTCCAGTCTCGAATTAAGTCTGAGACTAAGTCTACTATATTTGAGCCCTGCAATGGCCGCTCATTAATTACAATCTGGCCTAATTCGTTCCAATTTAACTGATCTTTTAAAGTATCATATAATGCGTTTCCTTTATTCTTCAATGTAGGTGGTAAGCTGTTTTCTAAAACCTTTTTAAAATCCTTTCTTTCATATTCGCGCTGTGAAACTTCATTTGAAACAGGATGCATTCCTGTATACTTGTCTTTGACTTCTAATAATTTGTGTAATATTTCCTGATTCAGCCTTTTCTCGTCTACATTAACTTTTGAAGTTAATATATCTGCTAATTCCTTTCAAAAATACTACCTTTCAATGCGAGGATCAGAAGTGTTTCGGGTAGTGGTTGAGGAATAACCAGAGAATTATCCTGTAACTTTGTATATTGTTCGAAGGGGATTACTACAGCCTTCTTCATTCTTACGCGTGATTCCCTGTTAACAGTTTAGACAACAAAGGACCAACTACGGAGAAGAGTAATGGAAGGAAAACTCCAACCTCCCTGTTGTAACAGTTTCTTTTTATGCTTTAAATTCTTATTCGTCTTAACTTTGACGGACAAGTTACGAATTGATGTTGCTGTGAACGACGTAACTTTCTCTTCTAACAGTTTTCAATGTATGACCTGTTTACCATTACTTAAACAGATCCACAGATACAGTTTATCAAATGCAGTGTTTTTAGTAATTTCTCTTTTTCTTTTTACTAAGTTCTTATAACTTTTTCATCAACGGTAAAATATTCTTTTAACCTCATATATCCAGGAATGATATAAACAGTAATTTCGATTTCGGAGGTAGAATGTGAGTGCGGAGAGCAGCACTCGTTATGTGTTTTAGCGGTTGAAGTTCACACATCAAATAACCTGGGGGATCGACAGTAACCTCTGTATATACTTTTAAGAACTACTTTCCTTTGATAGGGGGAAATTTGACTGGCTAGTACATTATCTGACTCATGTCCGTCTATGCGAAAGAATCAAAATACTGTATTCAATGAGATACTGCCATATGCTGCTTTGTTGAAAAGATTTCTGGAGTTATGAAGCAAACACCGAAGATATTTAGATGAGAAATAAACTGTAAATGTTTCGGCTACATCAATATTCACCTTATGCATGAGGTCGTCCAGTATTATAACCTTATGTCCTTTTATGTTCTCTAACGATTTTACGTCATAGATGCCTTCATGGAAATGAATAAGGCTTTTATATTCGTTAAACTTTGCCTGAAATACGTTATAACACCATATTATTTTCACAGGTCGATCTTCAAATATCTCTAATTCACTTAATAATTTTAGTATTGCAAATGTTTTTCCGCACCCCATTGGACCGGCTATAAGACATGTCGCAGGTGTACGGAACATGAATTTATGCACGTCCTCCATGATTGACATCTGATAGTTCAGTAAGGATGTAGTATACACAGATTTCCTTTTAAATATATTTCTGCGTTACCCTAAAGGTTCATTCTACGCTTATTTCAAACTTACTCTTTCGAAGGCTTTACAAATATGCCACTCGCTCAGATCGTTTTCCACTAGGTATTCTCTTAGTACATGCACTCCATCTCCTAATATATACGTGAAAAGATCACGTATAGAAATCATGTTATGTTTATTTTCTGGTCCGTTAGTGTAAATAGAATCACACCATTGTTTTTTAAACATTGAAATAAATTTATACATGTCTATTGATCTCAAGAAGTATTCAATAATATCTTCAGAGTTATCAGCAAGCATTTTCTTAAATGTGTAGTATTCCTCATACAGCATATAATGTGCCGTATTTACGTGATTACTCAACATTTCTGCCCTTACACTCTGTAATAACACCCTCTTGCGAATCGCAGTCATATACTTCAACTGTTGTATTCCTGTAATAAAGAAACCGTACCGGGTACGTTTAAATGTACACGAGTTATACGCTCTCCATACTCTTACCTCCATTCTGATTATGTTTTGTTTCTTTGAAAACTCGATAGTGAGTTGTTTAGGTTTCCTCTTCACACCCTGACTGATAACTACTTTTGTTCCGATTAAACTACCCGATGGATTACTGCACTGCGAAATGAATGTTTCGGCTTGTAAACATACATTAAGTAGTTCTTCTGTATTCATAAATACCCTTTGGTTACTATAGTTTGTACGGGAACTAGTACACGTGTAAAATTCACGACCTTCGGGGCTTCTTTTATAAACAATTGAAACTCCACAGACCGGAAGAATTTCCTCCCACTGTACAATGTCCTGTATAGAGATGAAACGGTTAACTCTGAGCATGATGGACACAGTAAAATAGCAAGGATCTTTGCACGAAGATTCGATAACACTTCTTACTCGCCTAAAGGTTACAATGGAACTGAGGGCCCATCAGAATATATATAACCTTATCTAGGGAAAGTATATAAGAGGGGTGATATTATATTCTATTCATTCTTAGGAAAGCTTTTGATCCGACAGGATGCATTTCTTAACCAGTGCATCTCATGGCTGTTGTAAATCAGAATTAAATCTTTTTAATGTTCCGCCAACTCAAGTTAGTCTGCTTAATAGCAATTACGTGTCTATCAATCCCACTCACTCGATTACCAACAGCGATGCACCTTTAGAGTTTATAGTAACTGGTTCGGGGGACTTTTACATCGATCCCTGTGACATCCATTTATACTTGAAAGTGAAACTTTTATCAGAAGACGGAAGCGAACTACCTACATCCGATGATCATGTCGTTTACACTGAGAGTAACTTCTTGTATACCGCTTTCAGTCAGCTGGAAATATTCCTTAATGAAACACCTGTTAATTCAGCTACAGCCTTATACCCCTACAAATGCTACATCAACAATCTTTTAAACTTTAGTGAAGATGCGAAACAATCCCACCTGCAATCCTGTGGGTTCTACAGCTTTAAAGATGTAGATAAGCATATTGACAGGGCAGCGAAATCTCCAAGTAACACCTACGAATTTTAACGGTCGACTAATGGGGGATCTACTTAATCAGGAGCGACTTCTACTCCCAGGTGTGGAACTTAAGTTGAAATTGACTAGGTCTGCACCACAGTTTGCATTGAAAGTAAGCACTAAAAACGGTGCTACGAGTACTCCACCATCCCCAATTTTCAAATTGTTGGAGACCTATATTTATGTACGCAAAGTGAAACTCACAGCTAACAGACATCTTGAAATTGAAAAATCACTTCTTTCCTCAACCGCAAAGTACCCATTGATACGAGTGGAGACAAAGATTTTTAACTTTACACCTGGTTTGTCAAATATTAATATCCCAAACATTGTTAATGCTACTCTTCCCCTGAAAGTTGTAGTAGGTATGCTTGAGCATACAGCTGTAACAGGCAAGTATAAAAAGCCAACCTTTAAATTCCAACATTTCAATTTAAAACGGATCAGTCTTCAAATCGATGGGCATTCACACGGTAGGGATTACGAAACGTCTTATAGCACCATTCCCTATGAGTCGTTGTGCTCTCGGCCTTTCTACGATCTGATAGCTCAAACTGTGCAGTGTAGTGATTCAGGAACGGGAATTACACTACAAGATTACGTTGACAATTCTAATTTATATGCTTATGAACTAACAGCCGACCTTTCTTCGTCTGCCTCTACTCATTTAAGCGCTGTAACGAGTGGATCATTAGGGTTGAATTTAAATTTTGCTTCGAGCTTACAGGTTCCTGTTTCAGTCTTGGTGTATATGGAATACCAGAGCCTCATTGAACTAGACAGAGTTAGAAACGTGCTTCTAAGCGGGTAACCATGAACGAGACCGAACTTGGTGTGTTACTGGATGCAGTAAAAAGTTTCAAGCATACATATGCCAGTAATGAATTAGAAGATATAAAAATAAGAGTAAACGGAGGGTTGATATTTAACACTTCACCTAGATGGGAAACTGCTCAGGGGCACTGGGCTGTACTGTACAAGCATGATGAAAACTGTATGATTCTAGTTGACTTCAACTGCATCTCAAGCGAACGCTATATTCATTCCCCTTATATAAAGCAGTTCCTAAAAAAACAATAATTTCAAGCTACATGAAAACTTAACGTTTCCCTTACAGTCATACTCTCACACTATTGGCGACTCTACGCGTTTATTTTTTACATGGATTACTTAAAAGGCGCTCTCTTGAAGATCTCGTTAATGTATTCTCAGCTAGAAACCCCATACTCAACGATTTTATTATTGTTCAGGAAATTCTAAAAATGATGTAATTTTACTCAATAAAAAGAATATTTTATAATAGTGTTTCAGTGTATAATTCCTCAGCGTATTCCGTCTATTTTAAAAAGAAAACTATATCGTATAATAATATTTCCTGTATATATATATATATATATATAATATATATATATATATATATATATATATATATATATAATATATATAATTATAATATATAATATATATAGATATATTAATTAGATTTAAGACAATGTTCCTCGTTTGAAATACATATGTAAACTTTAAAGTGTACTAGTTAACCTTTACGAGCATTCCTGCACCATGGGTTGCCTATTAGGCTTAAAATACACACCCTTAGGGCTAAAATGTAACGTTTAAAACCTTGACGTCAAGGTATATTTAGTCAGTGTGTTTCAAGGGATGACCTGTATGGGTTGAACTACATATGCCTAATTAATAAAATTTTTAATATATATATATATATATATATATATATATATATATATATAATATATATTATATATATAGTAATATAATATATATATATATATTATAAATAATTAATTTATTTAATTAAGCATATATAATATATATATATATATATATATATAATATATAATATATATATATATATATATTAAATAATATATATATACTATATATAATATATATATATCATGTAATATGTAAATTGTTTTACGCCCAGTGGAAAGAATTGTAGAAGAAGAAAAACGAAAATATGTCTGGAACTAATCAAAAACGAGGATTAAAACGTACTTTCAGTGGAGATGGAGAAACTGTGGCAGAGTCCGTACTCGTGGAAGTAGTCGAAGAGGTGGAATTAGTAGAAGCTGTGCGGACCTATGAAAAGGCAGTCGAAGCTGATGCTGAACGTAGACAGAATACAGCCATGCCTTGCAAAAGGGTAAGTGACGTTAAATTATTATTATTATTATTATAATTATTATTATTATTATATATAAATATGATGTGTTATATAATAGTATATATATATATATATATATAATATATATATTATATATAATATATATATTATTATAAATAATAGGATATATTTAGTATATAGTATATATTATTTTACAGCGTAAGGGTAATACAGACCGAGAACGAAATACCTCAACCTGTACCAGTGAACACTGACGGAGTTGATCTTGATATATCTACGGATAATGATGAGGAATATGTACGAGCTGCACTTGAGCTGAGAGAAAGATGGACTTATTTCTTAATCCCCAAGCTATTGAAAATAGGATTCGACCTAGAGTAAGTTTCTATATTATTTCTTAAACGTTATTATATTCATAGACGTTATTACAATAGATGCCATTACAGTGAATATTCTTATATACTTATAAATACTTATAATGCTATTTCATTACAGTGTGCAGCAAAGGGTCAATGTGTCAACAAAGTCAGAGGTGATAGGAATGCAATTAGTCCTGTTAAGAGAAGGTTGATATCCAAGCTCGAACGTCGTAAGCTTCAACGGAATAATGCTGAACGAGCCAAATCCGAAGCATCAACCAGTGTCACGGACGAAGCAGGTGCCGCACAGCTTGGTGGAGGATGTATTTCTACAAACCGAACCAGTACCGAAGGAAATCAAGGAATGGTATGTGTATTTCAGTATATGATTTTCCTATATACCTCTATAGCAATCTACATTTAGTTTTTTTATATTTACATACATGTTTTCTTTCCTCTATAGATTACACGCAGGAAGCCCAACAGTCCTAATAAGAAGAGGTTAATCTCCAAACATGAACGGCGTAGACTTCGTCGTAGCGCTGATGCCCAAAACCGTAACGGTTCAACAGGTCGTGGTGCAGTAGCTGGTAAATCCAATTCAGATCGTACAGTCCGTGATTCCCCAGGTCGTACTACGTCTCTCAGCGCTGGGACTCGAAAAACAAGGAAAAGTAAGGCGTATTTCAAATTTCCGAGAATACGAACATATATATTACACCTATAACAGTCTACAATTAGCTTACACTCTTTTCACCTTCACAGAAAAATCATCTGAAGCACGATTGCCCGTAATCAGCAACGCCCCTTTAAATACTGGTGAAATCCACGGAATCTCCAAATACCCGGCTGAAGATAACCCCACCCCTTATTAAGCGAATATCCCAACTTCGGCATCGTCGGTAAGTTACACAATCTAATTATTCTTATATATTACTGAAAAATATTACTTGAAAAAATATTACATTTAGTATGTATTCGAGTGTTTATGAATTTTCATTCTTTTCCAGAAAAAAACAGAAAACAGAAAGGGCAATCCTGACGGATTGTTAGAATGATGGCTGGCGGTCCTTCACTGTAGAGGTGTATCATGACGATGAAGAGGATTTGAGTATGAACCACCTACGCCCCTTTCTCGACAGAATTATTGAAGGTAACACGTGAAGGATCCACGCATTCAGGGATTATCGACCAGCACCGCTTCAGAGTGCGTATCGACACCAGACGGGTCTTTAACGGCACTCGAGACATTAACGATGTGTTAGTAGCTGTCATACACAGTGTGATAGAACAGGTAAGAAGCGTAGTGACATATCGAGAGTATACCCTCAGGGCAGGTTTCCTCTTTACGGATAGGAATGGAGGCCAATTCCACATCCGTATTCCTCATGAAGAGATATCTCGACCAAATCTCGCGCAGTATCTGTCGGATCGTTTTCTAGAACTCTTTCAATCTGGTGACCAAGCCATGTTGGACGAATTCGTTGTAGATGTTCAGATATGTCATAATCCAGAGGGTAATGGTCCAATTGACCCGTCGTCTGTGTACTTTAAACATAAAGATGTTAATAAAGTACAGCTAGGTTATAAAATAACGAAAATAGGAGTTAAGAACCAGTTGGATGCGGATTCAGGGCAATAGCTGCATGCTATAAGCTCCACCATTATGTACCTAAAAAACCAGGCCAATCTGCGCCTAAAATAAAAAAATTTAAACCTAATAATCTACATGAATTAGGTGGCAAGATTGCAACTCGTTGTGGACTAACTTATGAAGAACCCCTAAAGGCTGAGGATTTTGCAGTAATAGAGGAAAAATTAGAGTGTAGGATATTTGTTTTTACTAAAGACGAGAACGGTAAACTCGAAATAATGTTTAAGCCTCATGAACAGAATAGGGACTTACCTCTCTTTGTAATAGGATATGATCACGAAGAAACCCATTATTATTATCCTTTTCCCGGAGATTCCATCAAGATAGCTTTAGGTAGTGTAGACCCTAAGAATATCAACGGTCCTGTTTTTTGTCATCAGTGCTACTCCTTCACCGACCATTTAATTAACCATTTACAAAACGAGTGCAAGGAGTACAGATGTGGGCAATGCTTAACTTATAAATGTAAAGCTTCACCGGGCGATACATCAACACTTTTACATTGTGATAAATGCAATCGGGATTTCTATAATGAGGCTTGTCTTAAATTACATGAAGACCTCACATGCAAATATCTTAACGTATGTAATTTATGCGATAATGAGATAGTAGCTGATAAACAGGGCAAACAACGACATGATTGCATGCATATTAAATGTGGAGTATGCGACGAGAAGTACGGAATAGAGGGCGATAATCATCAATGTTTCATGAAGAAAATCAAAGTTCCAACAGATGATGCTTTCGCCAAGCGTAAGGACACCTTCACTTTTTATTATGATATCGAAACCTATAATCATAATACTCGTGAAGAGGAAGGAGGACGCACAAAAACAGATATGCTGCCATACATTCTAGTGAGCATGCTAGTATGCAATAACTGCGGAGAGAAAGACCTAGATAATTCATCGCCATGTGAGACTTGCGGTACGGCTCGAACTGAAATATTCAAATTGAATCTGGAAGCAACAGAAGAGTATGAGAAGTGCCCTGTCGATCTTTTTCTCAACTATATATTCAGATTTGCCGAAAAACACAAGAAGACCAACATTCTAGTTGCAGCTCATAATGGAGGTAAGTTCGACAACCAGTTTGTTTACAGCAAACTGCTTGCCAGACCTACCGTCCATTCCATATCCTCCAATCCGGTAAAGCGGGGAACCAAAATAATAACTATGACCGCTAACCACAACATCCAGTTTAAGGACACTTTAATGTTTATGCCTTGTGCGCTGAAAAAACTCCCTAAGTGCATGGGCATTACAGGTGAGCTTTCTAAAGGATTCTTTCCTTACCGTTTTCTTACCCTTGAGAATATAAATTACAAGGGAAAAATTCCGGATAAGGAGACCTTTGAGACACATCGCATGTCCGACAGTGAAAAGGCTGATTTTGAACGCTGGTATCAAACATTTAACAATAAGGACTACGATATCATGAAGGAATGTACAACGTACTGCGTTCAAGATGTTAATATTCTACGACAATCCTTCGAGAAATTCAGGGGAATCTTCCTTAAGGATCATAAAGTCGACTGCCTGCTTGATTGTTCTACCATTGCTGCATTATCATTCATGATATATAAAATGCACTTTATGCCTGAAAATACATTGGCTCATATAGGACGCACTGATGAATCAAACTACTCATATGATGGTGTGAAATGGCTTACGTTCATGGAGATGTATAAGGGTCTTCGAATCGAACATGCAAGGAACGGTGGCGAACGTAAATTTAAAATCAAAAACACAGGTACCTAAAACCTGATGGATACGTAGAAATCCCAGCTGAAGACCACGTGCCCTTCGACCTTAACGAGTTCTTATCGTCCCGTCAACTCAACGTTAATGAACAAATGATAGAACTGAATAAGAGACGCCCCCCTCCTCCAACTGGTACAGCCATGAAGAAGATTGTCTTACTCTTCCATGGCTGTGTATTTCATGGTCATCAAGCATGTAAGAAAGGCTTAGAAAAACTCTATGGCAAATCAAGTCTTGATAGGTACAGTACAACCATGAGACAAGAAGCGGATTATAAGTCTCAAGGTTACGAGGTTATTAGAATATGGGAATGCGAAATGAAAAAAGAGTGTGAGGTCACTGTTGTAAATAACAACGACGAAACACGAACTGAGAAGTTAGGTCGATACGTGCAGTCTATTGGTAATGAACTTGCAAATGCGAAACTAGAGGTAGGTGAAGCGTTGTACGGGGGGCGTACAGAGCCCTTCGTATACTATTATCCACCTACAGAAGGCGTTCAATTGAAGTACCTAGATTTCACCTCACTGTATCCTTTTGTTCAGAAAACAAAACCCTTTCCAGCAGGCACACCCACGAAACTTGTAGGTAGGGATCTTCCTTCCATAGAAAAGTTCGTTCAAGAAATGAATTCCACTTATTTCGGACTATCGTATGTTTCGGTATTACCTCCTAAGAACCTGTACACACCTGTCCTCCCTGCCCGCTATGACAATCGGTTAATATTTTCTCTTTGTAGAACATGCAGCGAATCAGGATATGAAGGAAAATGCAGACACAGTGATAGCCAGCGCATTGCTAAAAGGCGTACGCACCGTAGTCCTGAGCTGGAATTCAATAGCTGTAGAGAAAAAGGCCATGAGATTAAAAAGATCCGCAAATATGGAAATTTACACCTTCAAATGACATATTCGGCAAATACATTGAAACATTCTTGATGGAAGACTGAGGCTTCGGGGCTACCGGATGGTATAACCGATAAAACCTGCGAAGAATTCCTTCAATACCTGCAAGATTTCAAGGACAGACATTGAAGGCGTAACACTTGAACCAGACAATATTGAAAGCAACCCTGGAATGCGATATATAGCCAAGCTGCTCCTTAATTCATTATGGGGAAAACTAGCTCAACGTATTCCTAAGAATGAGGATATCGTATGCACAGGTCTGGGAATTAATGAAGAGAGCTGATCTTAAGGTTAGAAACATTACGGTAGCAGGAGATAAACATATAGTTGAAGTTACACATACCGCCTTCACTAATAAAACAGCAAAGGCTACAAATGTTGCTGTTGCGTCCTTTACCACAGCTTATGCGAGGGTCGAATTATATAAACTCCTCGATTCTCTAGGTCAGCGTGTACTTTACTGTGACACCGATAGCTGTGTTTTCACAGCCCGTAAAGGCGAATATATTCCTGATACGGGAAAATTAGGAAACCTGACGGATGAGATAGGACCTGGAGAAATAGCTGATCGGGTCCTAAATCATACGCCATTCGAGTATAAAGAAGAATGACTCGAGTTTTGCTTACATCTTGAAAGCAAAGGCTTAACGTTGAATAAGGACACCGAGCACATAATTAATTTCCAAGTGCATGGTTAAGATTTAATTCTTTGATAAGATGACACATGATGCTGAGAAGACAGAACTAGATTGATGATCTTCCAAACACACAAACACTCATATGGCAGGGCAGGTGGCGTGGTTGTGCTGCTTGTGCATAATGAGTGGAGTGAAGAAGATGGTAACTGGCATCTCAAGATATCCATAATCTAGATGATGCCGACCATCCACATGTAAATAACGAAAACCATTATCGTGAAGTTAAGGTTCCTGATATGAAAATGCGAGCCGATAAACTAGGAAATGTCATTTTAAAAGGTTCCGCCACACTTCAAATAAGAGGAACCTTGTTTTAGGTAGTGCCCGCACTGTAGCCCAGGGGTATGATGGAACGTTAATTTCACTGAAAAAATAAAGTATAATTTCATTGTAATATACAAATATAATATATGTATATATTGTTAAAAATAAAATATTTATTTGTTTTATAATATATGTATATTTTGCTAAAATAAAATATTTATTTGTTTTGTATTATTCCTTCGTCACTATTTTATTTATCTGTGCTGTCATTTTATTTATTTATTAGGGATACCATTTATTAATTTAAAACGTAACATGACTGTAAAGTCATAGAATGTGTAATGTATGACAGTAAAGGTAGTAAAGATAAAAAACTGTAGGTGTCCTCACAGCGCAGTGTATTAAGCGCATGTGTTATTGTATGATGAAGGTATGAAACCTTAACACCATGCCAGAGAAGTTCACGTTACCATAGCTAGGGATGGGGAGTTCTCTTCAGTATAATTAGCACCTGAGAGTCTGAAACCGGAGCATCTGGTTGACACGCTCACATCCACGTTCAAGCCATAGACAATTTCTTTATTTCGATGTAGAACCAACGGTTCAGTAATGACGGCAAAAACGCGGCGGTGAAAAACGCTGCGGCGGGCGGGAAAACGCGGAAAATGCGCCTGAGGGCGCACGCGGCCCAGGATTTGAACCAAAGGTTCACGCGGGCGGGAAACGACGGTTAAACAAGGTTAAGACATTAAAAAGGGCTATGCCCAAAGACACATCAAAACAACGCTGGGGAAGTAAAAAATGACCCATGGATGAAAAAAAAATTAGGTAAAAATAGGGGGTGATGGCCTAAGGGCAACCCTCTTCGAAGGTCAGTTGCACTCCAAAGGCCAAATTTAAATGCCAAAAATTACGGCTGCCAAAAATTGGGAGGGTTTCCTTTGTAGTGGCTTTTTGGCAAGGGTTTGTGTGGGGCCTTTGAATGGTGTAGCTTTTCTGGGTAAGTGGTTTCCCGACGAGTGGGTTTCGGTGGGCGGGTTTGCGCACAAAGTGGTTCGATTAAGTGGTTTTTCGGCCGGTGGGTTTTTGGGGGTTTTTCGTCCAAATATAGTCCCCACTACTTTGGCCATCCACCTGGCATAGATGAAAGGCTCCTGGCATCCAAGACAGATACTTGTGGAAAGAGGAATTCCAAGAGCCTATAAGTTTTAAAAGTTCTCATAATCTCTCGAACTGCTTCCTTTAAGAGTCTTCAAAAGATAAATCAGATCCAAGTGTATTTGATGTTCTTTTCAAATAAATTCATCAGTTATACCTGGTGTGGAATTTTAATTCATCCTCTAAATACACCAATTTCTTTCTAATTAATTCTCTGAAAGATTGTCTTAGAATATGCTGAAATGTCTGGACCAAAAGAATGACTAACTGTTGAATGAAATACAGCCTTTAAGAAAGGTCACTAATATGATTGATTATGGGAAATACATAATATTTCTACTTATTCAGCAACATATGCACCTTGAAACTAATCTGTGTTTAGAAGTAGTTGTATCAAAAACGAAAAGACTTCAACTTTCGCTGCAGTTCCACTTTGTAGTACACCACATATGGCTGGCAGACTCAGCTGGAAGCGCCCATCACCCATGGCAGCCCACTGGTTGGTACTCACTAAGTCGTCACACCTGTCCCACATCTCCAAGATACATGGTGGTCATTACTAAAGCCCATCTCACATCCGGAAAGACAGCAACATTTGTCAGAATTTCCTTTCATCTGAAAATCAGCCGAGTATAAGTCAAGCCCTTAATTGTTAATATGTCTTATTATTTCTCCTCCTGAAGTATGCTGACAAAGGGTGAGATAGATTTGTATTTTTAACATCTATATGTTTGTGCTCATGACCTGGCAAAAATAGAGGGGCAGATATATTCTAACAGCATCACATCCCTGACTTGCACCATTTAAGAGTATGACTAACCATGGGAAATATTACCTGTACTTTGCTCTTTTTACTTGTTTGAAACGTGCGTAAGATAATTGACTATAAAAGGACTGTATCGTAATGCATAATAAACAGCTAATGTCGCTCAAGCCAGGATGGTTTCTTCACCTCTTATTTGTGCTAGTCTGTTATAGGGTCGGGTAAATGATGTTTCTCCAAAATAATAAATTATAACACATAAAATGCAACATTACAGTTAAGTATAATTAAAAACAATAAATAGAATGTAAAGATACTTTATAATGTTCCATTGCTTTTTATAAACTCTTAATCCTCCATCAGAACACTAGAAACATTATAATTCTTCAAATTCTGACAATACCTATGGCAATTCTATTTATTTCATAAATACAATAATTGAAGCGGCGCACGAAACGCGAAAAAGCGTTTCAATGATAAATGCGAAACGGTTACAAACAAATTC